>WEIT01013800.1:179231-190807 GCA_013389985.1 Dryoscopus gambensis | reverse complement strand
GGAGCCCCCGCCGGGTCGGACCCGCTGCCCCTCTCTCTGCCGCCACACCGGGATGCCCTGCCGGGAATGGGGGCCGGGGTTGCTCCCGTTCGCGGGTGCGGGTCCCGCCGCCCAGGGGGGGCTGAGTGGAGAGGCCCCCGGGACAGCCCGTCGAGGTGAAGACTTGCCGAGGCGCCGGGCGAGGCCGAGCTGTCCTCGGGGCAACAGCAGGAAGAGAAAGTTATTATTTTTCTTAATGACCAGCCTTTCTTCTGTTTAGAAAAAAAAGAAAAAAACCCGATTTTTATTCTTTTTCAGTCATTGATTTAAAATTAAAAGCGTGTCACAGCCTTTTCTCTCCCCCCCTCCTTTGTTTTTTTTTTATTTGCCTCTTGTCGTCTTCCCCCTCTTCCCAAAGTGGAAATGAAACAAAGACAAGAGGTTAGGGTATTGGGGAAGGAAGCAAAAGAAACAGAAGAAAACCCACAAAAAGCCTGCGAGCAGAGCCTGCGCCTGGCGTGGCCTTGGGTGTTTAACAACATTCAGGGATTCCTTCTCCCGCCTCCTGTTCAATCTGCTTTTTTATTAAAAGCAGTGGAAACGCACTTGGTGCCTCCCTCTGCAAGCTCATCCCTGCGGCAGAGACGGCACCGGGCTGGGGCAGTTTGCGGGAATGAGCACCAGGAGCTGTTTCCCCACATGAAGGAAGAGGCCTTTCAAACGGAGTCACTCCGCTCTGAGGGTGCCGCTTTCCTCCCACAGGGCAGAGCACAGACCGGGGGAATTGATGGGAGTTTCACTGTTGGTTTCACTGAGACAAAGGTTTGACTTCAGGGGCTGGACCTGGAGCCTCTGAAAAGAACACGCCCTCAAGTATCACGGCCAAAAATGAATGATGCATGTCCCCGTTAGTCTTTCGGGTGTGAGCTCTTGTGGGGGTCTGAGACCGGGGGTGTGGGACAGCCTGGAGCCCCAGGGATAAAGCTCCAGCCCCACATCAGGTGATGCACTGTCAGAGAGCTCCGCGATCGCTCCGCCAGCGATCTGTATTTCCAGTAGGATCTCCCAGCACCCGCTTGCTCCCCCTACTCCTGTGGGGAGTTTACAGTCTCCGCAGGTACCAGGTGAGAAGCCACCTCAGCATGGCTTCGGGCAATACCTCAGCGAGACCGCACATAAAACCTTCCCTTTCTCTCTTTCTCTTTAAGGCTATGTAATTTCTCTGTTATGTCTGAGATTTTGCTCCAGGACAAAATACAGCTATGTGGGGCTTAATTGATTTTTTTGCAGTGCTTTCAACTTGTGGTTTCTTTTATTTTAATGGCTCCTTGTCTCTTAAGCCGAAAGAGGTAGCAAATGACATTAATCAGAGTGCTCCCAAGCCGAGAGCTTGCTGTGACAATTTCACTGTCATCTGGGCTTTCTCAAATCCTGCTTTGAGGTTCTCATTTAATGAGGTCCTGGAGCACACACTTCACTTATACGGGGTTGTCCAAGTCAGACGTGCAGTTACAAGCACGGCTGAATCAGGAATAATAACAATAACAATAATAATAGTAATATCATCAGCAGCTTTGGAGCCTTGACACGAGTGGTCAGGGCTGAGGTGTGCCCAGCACCATTGGAGACACAGAGTGGAGAGAAAGTCCTGCAGGCTCTGGCGAGGCAAGAGGAGCTGGGTGGAGAGGCACCAGCTCCATGAAGGAGAGCATTCCAGTGGTAGTGGGCTGCCTACTTGCTGAGCTACCAGGGGGAAATGCAGACTGTTGACCAAACTTGGGTGTTGCTTGGCCAGAGCCCATAAGAAAATCATACTGCCTTTCCAGAAAATACCATTCCTTGGTATTTTCCAACCTGGAGGATCCTGAGGAGCACGCTCACAGCACCTGAGGACACTGGCCAGTGGCAAACCACGACACCCCACCAACACCATTGCAGGGAGGCACATGGAGCACCATGAAGTGGGATCCTTGGGGACCCTCGTCTTCAGTAAGGCAGTCCACGGACATGTCACTGGATGGCTGTGTCCTTCTCCGTACCCCTACTGGAGCGATGTTGCACATATAGCTTGAGCACTGTAATTAAACTCGATAAATAATGATGCTAATCACATAATGGCACGCAAACATTTCTGTAGGATCTTGTTTAATTTTCAGCATTGCTTGGGTGTGGGAGAAAATCCAGTATGTTAAATTAATATTTCAGGTGTAAATCAAATTAAATGTACAAAATGCCCCGTAGGGTCAAAGCACAGTGAGACCCACCCCTACGGATTTGACTACTAAAATGTGTTTCATTTCACTGAGATCATTTGGGAGTGAGGAGGGAGAGATGGGATCAAAGAAAGAACCCGCCGTGTGTCGCTGTCTCAATCATGTCCCGCCCCTTCCCAAACTATCCCTGTGTGGGGTTGGATGGAAGGCCACGTGCAAGGGGCAGGGGGACTCATGCCCCACATTCTGGAGGACCCCATGTCACTGCCAGCCTCACGCTGTTGATGTGGCACTCAGCCGGGAGTGGGGACAGCACGCCTGGGGCGAGGACCTGGGTGTAGGGAGCAAGGGAAGGAGCTGGGCTTGGCAGAGCAGAGGGACAGTGCTCAGGAGACGAGGTGTAAGGAATGCACTGCTCAGGGGACAACGACTCAGTTTGATCCGTGGACAGGGAATATTTCAGCTGTGATCCCAGCGAGCCCTGGCTGTTCTTCTTGCCTTCTTCTCACCACGGTCAGCACGATGTGGCTGCAGAGGGACACGGCCTGGCCAGGGGTGAGGGTTTGATTGCACAGCCCATCGGAGCTGAACGTTGTTGAAAGGCACAGTCCCTCAGCAGTGCCCTGGCAATGTCTTTAGCATGGAACCCAGCAAAGGGACCTTCCCGCCCAACCCCCAGTGGCATCTTGTCCCCAGCCATCACTCCTCTGGCATGGAAATGGAGGGAGTCCAGCAAATCCACCTGCAGGGGCTGGGGATGCTCTGCCCACAAGGCTGAGAGCAGTCACCCAGGACCCCTTTTCTAGCCATTTCTCATGATCTTGAGCCCAGCCAGGCCAGACAGAGATGAGAACCTGGCTGGTACAGCAGCTTGGCAGTGCAACAGTGCAACCTTGGGTTTCCGGCTCCCAGCAGAACTCAGGTGAGATTTATACAAGTTCACTGACCATGCAAGCGAAGCCACAGCTTCATACCCTTGGGAAGATGAACCTTCATCTTCAGGGCCTGGAGTGTTCTTGAAACACACCAGGGCTGGGCTGCTGCAAGTCACCCAAACACCCAGCTGACACCCCCTTGGCTGGTGAGCCCCCAGGCTGCTCTCAAGAGGCATTTTGGGAGAGATGGGGAGGAGTCTGGGTGTCAAAATATTGCCCAGTCCTCTGCAAGACACACCCTGGTGCGACACCCCTTCCTTGAAACACTCCATGATTCCCCACTGAGGTGGGATGGTGAGCACAAAGCCCAGTGCAGCACCCAGGAGTGGGCACTGCCAGGCCCCAGGGAGCCCTGGGGCCACATCCCGGCCATGTCACAGAGAGATGTTCACAGAAGGAAGATGCTCTCATTGCAGCCAAGGCAAGATTAGAGCAAGGGAGAGTATCTGCTGTGCAGCCTTCTCCAACCTCCTGCCTCCTTGGATTATCCAGTGGAGTTCAAGCATCCCATAGGGTCTTTCAGGCAGGATTGTGAGGACCTCTGAGGACCGTGTCTTAAATGTCCACAGAAAAGCACAGAGGAAATGTCCCCCTGCTCTGAAAGAAACCCTCTCCTTGGACACATGCTGCTTCCGGCCACACCTTTCCTTCCTCTTGGTTGTTTTTATGCCGCAGCTCAGCATCTGTCTGTGAAGAGCCGAGGTGCTCCCAGAGATGCTCCGGTCCTGCCCGGCCCGCTCTGCATCGCACGCCCGCGGCAGCGGGGGTGACTCAGCCGGGTTTCGGCAGCCGCCCGCACGCACACACCATGCCTTGCCCGAGGGGCTGCTCTTGTCTCCGAGGGCAGGTTCCCACCCAAGGCACGGCATTTGGGAGAACACTGGCCTGCGGTCCCGCGGAGGTCTGGGGGATGTGAGCACTGCTAGGGGGGCAAGCGCTGGCAGAGCAAAGCTACTGCCGTGGTCACCCTCTGTGCTGCCAGCTCTGGGGCCAAGCCTGGCCACTGGAAAGCCCTGCTTCCAAGCCATGTTTTGGCAGCTCTCCTGCTTAGATGAGGAAACACTTCACCGCAGCGGCAGGAGCCAGAGTGGCTCCACGCCAGCATTATCTTGGAAGGAGGGAGCAGTGGCTCTGCAGGCTGCCCCAGTTTGGAGGGCGATCGGCTTTCCTTGACTGAGCAGGGACGGACGGAGAAGGTGCCAGCCGGGGGGAGATGACTCCCCAGGCTGCGGCAGAACCTGCCCTGCCTGCGCTTCCCTGCCGCGTTTCAAAGCACCCCACCAGGCTGACTCACCGGGCTCCTGTCTCCCTGCCTCCCACGGCCCCTGCCACTCCCGGCGTCTCCCTGTCTTTCTCGACCTGTAGCTCCACTTCCTTCCCACTCTCCCCAGCCGGCTCAGCACTGTCTCTCTGGCCGCCCATTCACTGTGGCTCTGCTCCCTCGGGGCACCCAGCATCACCACAGGTCCCCAGCAAGCCTCCGGGTCCCAGTCCCTATGGAAATGGCCACCCTGTGAGGTCCGTGTAGGGTGTTGGACCGCAGCAGCATCCCCTGAGCATCCTCCCCAGTGCCATGGCCCCGTGCTTGGGGGAAGAGGCGGCTGGAGGATCTTGTGTGCCCCACATCCCCTACACATGGTCCAGCACCACTCTGGGAGGACAGTGACCCCCTGGGAGAGATGTCCACAGGGTGGTCGGCAGAGCCCTGAGCTCTCCGACTGACATGGAAAGGTGATTTTGTGAGCCTCTATCTCCGGAGATCTCTGAAGCCCCTTGCCAGCTTTGCCTGCACTGTCTAGCTTTTTCATTGTTGTTGCTTGGCTTCCTGCAATCCTACTGCCCAGTGTTTCTTCCCTGGGAATTTCAGTGTGTTCCTACCAAGCCTGATATAGCAGCAAAGGTTCCAAAGGTAGTGAAATCCCAGGAGTATCCTGCAAGTCGGTAGCTAAACAGCAGACAGAAAGCTACTCCCTCTGCATGTTTCTGCTGTGTTAAAAATAATCCTCTTTTTAGACACCAGCAAACCCACAGGGGGTCTAATTTCCAAAACCTGCATCCACATAAGTCAGAGTGCCTCCAGCTCTTCCAGCGACCATCACTGCTGGTGGTGGCCCTCAGTGCCCTGCGTTTTTCTGGTGTTTTCACAAGAGACCTCTCCATGCACCAAACCCAACAGCTGTGTGAACAGTGAAGAGATGGGGCAGCAGCCTCTCCCGCTTCTTGCCCAGCTGTTTGGATTTTGGATTCTCTCTGGCAGGTCACAGAAAGCTTCAGCCAGGTGGGTTTGGCCAGATGAGCAGCTTCCCAATTCAGTCTCTGAAGGGGGTTGCTGGAATGCAGTGGAAAGGCCACCACAGGTGGTCTCCGGACACCCCACTCCCTGGCTTTCTCTCTGTGAGAGGCATTTTCCCTCCTTGTGTTATGCTCGACTCATCATCACCACATCTCCCTGTTCCCATTTTGCTGCCCAGCTGGAGTCTGCTTCAGCAGGGTAACCATGCAGATGGGAGGCATTGCCCTGGAAAAGACACCTTTTCCCTGGCACTAGGATGCACTGCACGCCACGGTGTGCTCATGGAGGCTGAGAGCTCAGGAAAGGAATGCGAAGCCCATTAGCTGACTGGGATGACAAGCATTTGTTGGGGTTTAGGGAGCCAGGGGGAAAGCTCTCCGTGAAAAGCTAGTGGAAGAAAGCTGGATGAGCCACAACTGTGGGCTGACTCAGTCAGTCCCTTTCCAGGTTCCTAAAAATAATGAGTGTGCCTTTGAAACCCGCGCTTCCCGCAGCTGGCATGGCACGATAAGCTGTGCTTCCCCCCTCCCACAAGCCCCACCATCTCTGCCGTCCCCCTCCAAGCTCAAACCTCGGTGGTAGAAAATCCCCTGTCCCCTCCCCAAGGACAAATGGCACCTCTGGGGCCCCCCAAGGCTTCCTCATTCCTGCCGGATGAAGGCTGCCATAAATCCCATTGTACGTGTATGGAGTTCAAGCATTTCTTTACCATCTCAAAAATCTCCAGGAGGGACTAGGTGCTGTCCCCACTATCCCTCTCCTTTTGCAGGATTAACGGAGTGAGAGCGAAGTGATAAGGGCAGAGAGGGTCAGCAGGAGGAAGGAATAACTGTCTCCAGCTGGGTGCTCTGGGACAGTCCCATTGCTGCCACCCCTGGCCAAGCACCCTGGCAGGGCAGTTCCCTGGGGTTTCGGCAGCAGGAGAAAGAGAAGGTGAGGTTCTGCTGGACTCAGCTCTTCCCCAGCAAGGAAGACCACCAGGACAGCTTTGGCCACTGGCAGCGGCGATGCCAGCCCGAGCACAAAACGGCTCCAGGCAGGGCCAGGGGACGGGACAGGATGTCCCAGCCCCTGTTCAGGCACTGCCGTGTTGGAGGTGCACCTTTGCTGTTCCTCGTCCTGGTGCCACGCGTGCAGGGGGAGGGCTGCTTCCCAGCGGGGATCCAGCGCTGCTGCTGGAGAGCCCCTGCCTGTCCCGCCTGTGCTCCCGCGGAGCATGTGCTCCAACACGCCCAGGATGAGTGAAAGGCCGGGATACACACCCGCTGCCTGTGGAATTGCCTAGGGAGCTCAGTGGTGCTGCTTCCAGCTGGGCTCCTTTCCTTACAGCTCTCCTTTGACCGCTGAGGGGGCTCAGAGCTGGCTGCAGCACCCATGGGTGCCTCTGGCCCCTCCACACACGCACAGAGGAGGCTAAAGCCTGAGTTTTTTAGCCCTCCTCTCCCTGCTCCCTGCATGGCTGCAGCTCCAGAATCCCTCCTCCTCGCGGGAGAGCCCTGGGAGGGCGTGCGCTTTGGGGCGCAGCTCACCCTGCTTTGGGGGCCATGACACCCCTACTTTCCTGTCTTGCAGCAGCCCTGCAAGCTGCAGGGTGACTGCAGAATTACCCTGCCAACGCTTTGGGGTTCCATGCACAGTGGTTTTTATCTCCCAGTGCCTTTTACAATGATTTCCAGCAAAGAAAACACCCAACCCTAAGCCTGTAAGCACCCCTCAGTTCTCAGCAGCACCGCCGCAGTTCCCGCTGGCCGCGGGCAAGGGTCTGTGCAATTGCCACCAATATAATTATTACGTGCTGGGATTACATCCTCTCCCTGCTGCACAGCAGGTAGACTTTGGCCTCTGCCTGCATTTCATTCAGAGGAAGCACTTGCAGGAGGGAGCCAGGGTGCACTCCCCGGGTCGGGTACCCTCTGCAGCGCCTCAAAACGAGGGGCAGTGACCAGCCATGCTGCGGGGAGAGCGGGGAGAGATGCAGTGGGGAGGCAGCATCCAGACCCTCCTCCTCAGTCCCCCCATCCTGGTGATCCCAGGGAAGGGGCATGGGGTGTCTGGGGTCATGGGGGGCCACTTTGCTCTCTCTGGCCAGGGCAATATGAGGTGCTGGCACCTGGTGGCAGCCCCACACCTTAGTTGATTTAGCTGGAGGTGACCCGCCGGCGTCCCCAGGGCTGGCTGGCTAGCTAACGTGTAACCACACGAGCCCGGCTATAAAACCAGCAAGGCTCCAGTAGCGGCTGCCCGGAGCTCCTGCCCTGGCTGCTGGGAAGAGGAAGTGCACGGGGAATTTAACATCAAAAATAACTGTTTCATAGGCTGCCCAGCAAATAGAAGGAAAGTTTCAGCGCTCCTTGTTCGTCAAGAATGCTGTTATCTTCCCCTCTAGTTCTATCTTTCCTCCACCATTCATATCTCAGGACAATCAGATTTGCTTCCCTCCAGCTCCCTGGGAAGAACTATCAGAGGGCCCTGGGGCTTGTCTGAATGGGAGGAGCAGCAAGATTCATCCGAATTGCTGGTGAGAACAGGTTCATGGAGCTCCTTCCTGTACAAGTGCTGAGGGGACGAGTTCCAAGGGCTTTCAATTCATTCATGCCCATCAAAAAATAAAACTCACCCAAGCCACGCACACCTCCACCTGCATGGAGAGGAGGCTGATCTGGTCAAAAATAAAGCATTTTTAATACCTACATTTCATGAATTAAAACTATTTTTGGAGTTTCTGTGCACAGAGGAGCCCTCAGTGACACCTCTGGATTACAGAAGAGGGACTTAAAAAGTAGCACATGATAATTTTTTCCTCTGCATAACGCACATGTGAGTACCAACAAGAAAACCCTGCCAGCAAATCCTACAGAAACATTTCCTGCAGGGCCAGGGTGGCTGCAGCTGGACCATCAATGCCCACACTGCCACAGCCAGGTCCGTCCCTGTTGCGGAGGGACGGGAATAATTCCGTTTCTTGAAGGGGAAAAGGTATCGTAGTGAGATAAAAGTGCCTACAACACAGCAATTCTCTATGTTTGCTGCTATAATTAGCACTGCCATAAGGAGAAAATCAATGCTAACAGCGGCAGGCACAGCCTGCTCCCCTCCTCAGCTCTGCCTCTACCCCGAGACCTCGGCAAAGCCACGGAGGCACCCACACCCACACTTGGCAGCCACACTCAGCTTCAGAGAGCACGTGGAAACTTGGGTTAGGCTGAACTCAGGTTCTGGTTCTTTTTGTCCTCTTTGCCGCTGAGGTGGCCAAGCCCCCGTGTCCCAGTGGGGAGCTCAGGGTGTGTGCAAAGTCCCCCCGTGTGAGCACACACACGTGCACCGGGAGGGAGGGAGAGCTGCCTCTGCAAAGAGAGAAGGACAGCCAGCAGCTCACCAGGACCCTGCGGGAAAACCCTGAAAGCTGTGTGAAAACATACTCCTAGGATTATTTTCATTATTATTATTACTATTTTGTTTGTTTGCAGTTTGGTAAGAGAGCTTGGTTCCTCACATTACATGGGACAAACGGAGCAGGAGAGGGCTGTGGTTCAGGACACAAACCTGGAAATGGGCTCTGTCAGAAATTTTCTCCCTCCCCTTCCATATCTCGCAGAGGTTTCCTTAGGCTTCAGTCCTTTTTCTTTTGCCACTAAGGCAAGCCCCAACCGAGCACGCTGTTTTCTGGATTCCCTGGTGACTAACACAGGGTTGAGCTGACACTGCCATCCCTTCTCTTCATGGGATCATACCAGAGTAAGCACCCATGACACAAAGCTTAGCCAGAACTCCTCCACATCCATCAAAACGCCTGGAACAAGGAAATAAACATGGAAGTCTTACTAAGACATGGCCTGCAAGGCAGCCTTATCAAGGAGGGTGGCAAATGCCTGTAGCTTAGCGTGGAGGGGAGGGATAGGGTGGATGAGGCACAGAGGTTGCACAAGCTGAATTTTCTTTGAAATCCAGGATAAAAATGCCCCCTAAGGATGGACTGCCGATGTTATCCAAGATCATTATCCAGATCTGAGCTGTTCGCCCAGGGGAAGAATGGCCTTGAGCTTTCCAGAGTCTCCTTCAGGTGCGACCCAACCCTTTCCCGCCTGGCGCTTGGCCCCGCCCCCGTGAGCGGCTGCGCCGCTATTCCCAGGCCAGCAAAGGAGGGACCAGGCACAGCAAAGAGGGCACCAAAGCTGCGGGCATAGCACAGGTTTCAGCAGCTGAGAAACGCTCCTGATCCACCTTTCCCTCGGCTCAAGCCCACCGTCTGCCTCTCTGTTCGGGAGTCCCATGGATGCAGCCACCAGGCTTGTGTTCGCTGGGCTGGAATCTCCTCACAGCTTCTCTCACGGATGCGAGTCTGTCCTTCTGCCCACCACCAGCTGAAAAGGTTTTCCCCAGCAGTGCCCCTCTGGGCACTCGGGCCCTCGCACCTCCATCACACCACTTCCTTGCCCCCGCAGCTGGGTTCCGAGAAAGGAAAATGGCTTTTCCACATTGGGGCTACTGCTGCTGTAAGGGCTTAAACCAGACCAGCTGCCAATTTGGGCTTGGAAAAGGTCCCCTCTCACCCCAGAGCATGGAAAGGGGGTGCACAGAAGAGCAGGTTCACAGCAGGGGAGCTGAGCCCTTCAGCAAGGCCCAGCCCTCGCGAGGCAGGGAGGAGAGCAGGAACACCTGAACCACCAGGGCAGAAGCTGAGATTGTGAAAGCACAGCCTGAATGCTCCCTGCCTGGGGATTTCAGCCCCTCCAGTGATTAATGACAGGGTTGGGCAGAGGCACTGGGGGGAGCTGCACCCTTATCCAGTGCTAAGGGCGCTGTGTTGGCTCCCATCCACCAGGCTCCTGGCTCGACCCCGTTCTTGGCACTCCAGTGGCCTTGGACACATTACAAGCACTTAGGCACAAACCCTAATAACAGTAAACACACCAACGTGAGCAGAACCATTAGACTCAATTGAAATATTATCATCCCCACTAATTTCACCTTTCATTTTAAGCACGTTCATTCAACAGAGAGATTAAAAAGATTATAATGAGGAGGGATCAGCCTGATGTGTTTGGTTTTCCACGGTGGACAGGGCTGCAGATGAGACCCAGGCATTCCCTGGTGGTAACTGCTCTGTAACTCTTCTGGGCTCTACCTAGAAATAGCCAAGCCTGATTTTGAGACAGGGACCGTGGCACCTGCTGAGGCTGGGGCTCCTTGTGCCCCACCATCCTGTCTGGCAGCGAGCTCTGGCAGATGCTTGGAGAACAAAAAGCACAGGAAGGAGTCAGGAATAAGCCTACACCTGTCACAGTAAACCTCCCACCTCAGTGCTCATTTGTGGTTTAGGGAGCTCATGAGACAGAAGCAGCATCCAGACTCCAAGGGTGCTCCAGGAATTTGTACAGATCCTTTCTGAATGCATGGGTAGGTTTCTGAAGGACTGGGGCCATGACTTGCCCAGCTCACTCCCACATGGTTCAACCTTCTCCTGCTTGGCAGTGGGGAATGGGGAATGGTTGTTCCCCGACCTTCTCCTCGTGGTGTAATCCCACCTCCCCACCAGACATCCTTTTGCATGATACATTCCTAGGAGTCACTCCTGTGCACCACTGGAGTGCTAATTTGGGTGGCAAGGCAGCAGACGGTGACTGCTGACAGGTTCTCTGCTCCTCAGGAGCAGGACTGAGCCTCTGCCTGCTCAGATACTTCAGCAAGGAGGTGCCAGGGAAAAGCCCCCAGGGAGAGGAATAATTCTGTCTTCGGAGCACGAAAAACTGGCAAACACGGGGCCTTAAGGCCACACACTGAACAATGAGAAGCGACCAAACAATTGAAGAGCAGCTTTCTCCAGCTGCTTCCCCCATGCAATTCGGGATTTCTGGGCGAGGAAAGGGCAGAACTGGTGGTCTTGACACAACAAAACCAGAGATGTTTCTTGCACGCAGAAGAAACCTCCTTTTGTTTGTGTTTCAGAGCTGCGACCGCACTGGAAATGCAGGCGCACGCCGGCAGGAAGCTCCGGCAAAGAGCCCCTCCAGAGAGAGCCCCGGGAGACACCGGCACGGCTGGGCACGGCTGGGCACCCACTCCCCAGTGGCGCTGATGGAACAAAGGCCCGTTGTTAGCACCCTGTGTCAGTGTTTCTGGCCAGAAGGGTGCGAGTGCCCAGCCCCGGCGGGCAGG
>WEIT01013800.1:156108-171772 GCA_013389985.1 Dryoscopus gambensis | reverse complement strand
TGTAGGGGTCTGTGCTGGCAGACTGGCAGAGTTTCACCAAGTTCCAGACTGGGAAAGCAGAGGCTGCTGGCATTGCCCAGGTCTCTTCAGAGTGCCATGGGGAAGGGGCAGACAAAATGAAAATGGGCGAGGAAGAAAGCTGTGACCACCTCCTTGGGCTTCCAGCAGCCAGAGCTGCTGCTGCTTCTGGGTAAGTGGAATTGAGGGAAGTAGTCAAATTAACTTACCTGAAGCAGGAAAAATAGGCACAGTGATTTCTGGATTTTTTTCAGAGCATGTGTCCTCAACAGATCTCTATCTTTAGCCAGTTGAAAAGAGAATTATTTTTGATGTCCTGAGACACTTTCCCACATGACTTCAAAACCCACAAAATCCTAGTTATCAAACTAAGAGGGATTGTGAGGTAGAAATAGAGTGAAGGGGACATTAAAGCTGTCCATACTTCCTCATTTTGACATCTTTGACAATGCACCCCAGAAAGCCAAGGTCCTCTGTGAGGAGACCCATCTCTCTAAGAAGAACACATCTCTGAGGGTGAAGTCCCTGTTCGAAGTAGTGCCAAACCGAGGCTGTGTGATTGCTGAAAAATGCTCGCAGCCTAGCTGATTTTAGTTTAGTTCTAATAAATTAATCAAAATTAATTAAGTAAATGTAATTAACAGTTGGTCACCTAGGATTTAGTTGAATGAGATGAGATATTTTCAAACCTGCCCTTTAGTTTGGGTATGTAACAGGTCAGAGTGAATTTGGTTGGCAAGTGTGTGCAAGAGCATTGTCACAATGTTTCTGATGTACTGGATAGTGGGATTACTTGTGACCTTTTTATTTTGACCTTTTTTTTTTTTGAAAGACTGTTTCCCTACCTCCACATTACATTCAGACCCCAGCTGTACTGTAATTCATTTATACAACAGCTGCACAATTCTTGTGTCTCAGCACAAACCTGCATAACTAGGCAGCTTGTTATTCCCCTGGGATGGAGAAATCCCTGGAAGAATGTGCATCTAACAATAGAAAGACAAGAATGGGCAGCATGAAAGCAGGAAGAAGATGGATTGCAGAAGTTGCCTATGAGATGTTGCAAAAATAAGATATTTATGAGGGAGCAAAGATTTTTGTGTGGCAGCTGTGGGGGTCTGTTGATGAGAAAAAGCAGAAAGGATTCACTTGTGTCCAACACTTTCTGTTCCAGGTTGTCATGTTGGCAATGTACAACTTGTCTCTGGAAGGAACAGGCCGTCAGGGGTACTTCAGATGGAAAGAAGACATTTGTGCTTTTATTGAGAAACACTGGACTTTCTTATTAGGGAACAGGTAAAGGCATGATATTTCCCTGAGGGTCTGGTTGGTGAGCCAAAGGAATTAAAACCTGTTATACAGATGGACAAGAATCCTGGCTAATTTGGTGACATCTCTGTTGAGCCTTACAAGTGATAAAATGCGAGGATTTAACATTGAGAATCTGAATGCAGGCATGAGGGGTACTCTTGAGAAAGAATCAGCATTTCTTGCTGGGAAAAAGCAATCCCAGGAATGTCACACAAAAGCAATACAAATGCATGTATTTTGGATTATTTCTTATCTTCCTTTAGGCAGCATACGAACCTGCAAGGACTTGAGCTTTTCTAAACAGTCACAGTGGATGGGCTAATCCTGGTATTGCCAAACTTTAGGGACAAAAAAGTGGTCCAGCAAAGTGCTACGTTCCTTGGCTTTGAAGCTTGCAAGGACCAAGTTCTTCAACAAGAACCGAGCCTCACCTTTTAGATTGTTTTGGATCTTAATGAAATGGCTTTTGTATAGTAGGAGTTAAACAATTGGAACGTTTTTCAGTGTGTGTAAAGACACTGTCAGAGTAGGAACCCCTCTCGTAAAGGGCAGCCCTCATTTCCCAGGTGAACAGCACATTTTTTCGCAGCATGCTGAAGTTGTCAAACCCAAGCCTCACTGTTAATGCACATGTTGTGGAGGCAGGGAAGGAACTGAGCAATCCTTGGAAGCTGTAGATTTGATTGACTTCACAGCTTCTTTTCTTCCTCAGGGATTTCTCTGTTGTAAGATCTGGCCTTTCTTCCTAAGCAGATTTGGTCTTTGGCTTTGCTTTCAGTGCTTGTCTGTGCCTCCTTGTGCTGTTCTCAGAAATGTTAGCATTTGTCCTCTCTGGAAGCCACAGGGACCTTGACAGGAGGGCAGCTGACGGCCCACTGTCCCTCATTCAGGGAGCCGCTGCCTCCCAGGGTTTGCTGCTGCCTTTTGAGACTTGCCCCGGGAACTGGGCACTCCTTGCTCTGATTGAAATTCAGAGAGTGATTCCTGGCCCCAGACGCAGCCTTCCTGCTTGCCTAGACAAGCCCCTCATGGAACAGAGACAGCTGAATCGTGTGTGTAGCGGTACAAGCTGTGCAATGCTCTTCTTCCTTGGCATATTGAAGTGCAGCTTATCCAGATTTACTGTAGCACTCCAGACTTTGAGCTGGGGCACCTGGGTTTGGTCCCCCACCTTTGAGGTTCAGCACCCCAAGGTGTGCAAGTGCAGCCCTTGGGCAGCAGTGAGCACCAACTCAGCCAAGCCTTGGCAAGTACACAAGTTTCTGCCAGTGGTGGGGTGCAAAGGCAAGAAGAAATCCTGAGATTCTGTGCACCATGAACCTGATTCTCCAGAGTCTGAGTACCTCAGTTATTGGCTACAAGGGCAACTCTTCCGTATTTCTTCTCACCTCTTCCCTAAGTGACATCTTAGTTAGCCCTGTGACAAGTTCCTAAAGGAACAGAAAGTGCTCAGATGCCCAGTAAGAGTGCACTGCCCAGCAGAGGGAAAGGCTTAAATGCAGCCCCTTGCCTCCAAGGGGCCAGAAAAGTGCTTCAGGAGTAGTTAAATGTGTGTGCATCACTGCCAGTGGCAGAAGCACTGTTCAGGATGGAAGCACAACTGGTGAGTGGGGACCAGACCTAACCCTTGATTTCCTCTCTCCCACCACAGGAAAAAGACCTCAACATGGTGGAGCACAGTTGCTGGTTGTCTCTCTGTGGGGAGCCCCTTGTTTTTTCGCTCAGGGGCACAGGAATTTGGAGAACCGGGATGGTGGAAGCTGGTTCATAACAAACCCCCAACGCTGAAACCTGAAGGAGAGAAGCTGTCAGCATCTGCACTGAAGGCAAAAGGTAACTCTGACCCCAGGAGTATATTTCTTGCTGGGCCAGAGCTGGGAGATGTGAGAAAAGTTCAGTTAAAAACCATGTATTGTGTGCGTGGAGAAGAGTTCCTAAGTTTTGTTCTGCTCTAAAGGCTGACTGAAGAGAACTGTGGTGCATGTACCGTAGTGTGAGAAGCCTGTTATATTTTATTACCTTTTTGCATTGTGCTGATTTAAAGGGTTTTGAGGCTTGTGCAGAGTGGTTTCGTTTCGGGTTTTTTTAGCTGAAATCCACAAATTTTCCATTTCTCTTTACCCTGGGGAATGTCTTTTTATCTTTTGTCACTAGATGCTAATTTTCCTCTGTGTAGAGGAACAAATTTTGGGCTTTAATGAGGCTTTAGTCATACATTGGCTTAATGCTACATGTCCCAGAGTGAATTTCTTGTACACACGGAAAACCCATCTTTTAAGCTTTGTAGCCAGTGTGTTTTTGACTCTGTAGTGGGTACCCAGAGACTGCAGGAGCTCAGTGTCTGTCAGAATAAGCAAACTCCTTCCTCAGCAGCTTCCAAGCCGCCCCTGGATCCCATCATTACCGTGGAAGGCCTTCGGAAGCGAGTGAGCCGCAATCCAGTGGAGTCAGCCATGGAGCTGAAGGAGAAGAGGTCTCGCACTCAGGAAGCCAAGGACATTCGGAGAGCCCAGAAGGAGGCGGCCGGGTTCCTGGACCGGAGCACTTCCTCCACTCCCGTGAAGTTCAGCAGCCGCTGCCGCCGGCCCGATATCGTCCTGGAGAAAGGAGAGGTCATCGACTTCTCCTCCCTGAGCTCATCTGACCGCACGCCTCTGACCAGCCCCTCTCCCTCCCCATCCCTGGACTTCTCTGCTCCCGGCACTCCCGCCTCGCACTCGGCCACTCCCAGCCTGCTCTCAGAAGCAGATCTCATCCCGGATGTCATGCCACCACAGGCGCTGTTCCACGGTAAGAGCCACTATGGGTTTTGTTTACACACAGGTGATGAACCCTGTGTGGTTTTAGAAGCTCCCAATGAGCTGCAGGATCCTTTCAAAATGAGATGGAAAGTAACTGGTAATATTCTGTTGTCTTAGTTGAGTGTGAGAGTTGACT
Organism: Dryoscopus gambensis; assembly: GCA_013389985.1. NCBI lineage: Eukaryota > Metazoa > Chordata > Aves > Passeriformes > Malaconotidae > Dryoscopus > Dryoscopus gambensis. Next base: position 167,506 of record WEIT01013800.1, on the reverse strand, counting down.
GGTTTTCCACAGTTGCATCACCACCTTCTAAGGCCAGAAGAAACCCCCATTGTCATTTACTGAGGGATCCTGAGTAAACAGTGGGTAGATTTCACACAGCAACTGCTGGACCACTCAGCATAAGCATTTCGCTGCAACACAGATTACACTGTTAGATAGCAACTCTAGTTTTGTCTCGAATGTTTTTCGTGGGAGAAATTTTATTCCCATGGTAATGTCCCAATATTTTGTAAGTTTGAATGTGCTGATTAACGGATGCTAAATTTCAGCAAGATTGCAAAGCAGCGATGCAGGCTGAATGCTGTTAGTTCCTTAATGAGCCAGACTTCTGGGTGACAGGAAGAATAGTGAGGTTCTGTCCTCTACAGAACCTCTCCAGGGTATGCTAGCTGAAGATACAGCTCACCAGCTTGAGCTTTTGATCCCCAGTCTTTGGGAATTATCAGCAGCTTAACATTCCTTAAAGAACATGAGCCTGCAGCTCAGGAGGGACTCTGTTTCCAGATGCCAAACTACAAGACACTTTAGGAGCAGGATTGCTTCTGTGTCCTGAAACTGGACTCTTTACAGCATCTCCTGTTCAAAATCAGGAGATCCAGGAGTACATAGAAAATGAACTGTGTTGGGTAAACCCACATTATTGTTCCTAAGCAGAAAAATGGTGTGGCAACCATTTTTGAAATGGGGCTTTGATGTTTAAATTATTTTTTTTCCCATGGATTATTTTGATCTGTTCTACAGATGATGAGGAGATGGAAGGAGATGGAGTCATAGACCCAGGAATAGAGTACGTGCCCCCTCCCAGTGGGACAGCTGGTGCTAGCACCATGATAGCAAGCAGAAAAAAAGTGAAGACAGCTGAGCAAATCAAGCAAGAGGTGGAGAGTGAAGAAGAAAAAACAGAACGGATGGAAGGTGACAGTGAAGATCCTGAAGAGTCAAACGCACCCTTGCAGGTGAGAGGACGAGACAAGGGGAAGCCACAGCTGGAGAAGGATGCTAAACCCAGAGCTCCCAAGCACACCTCAGTTAGCATCTATGAGGAAAAGCTGCTGCTGAAGAGACTGGAAGCCTGTCCCAATGCTTTGAGCATGACCCCAGAGGCCCGGAGGCTGAGGCGCAAGCTGCTGGTCAGGCAGGCCAAGAGGGAAAGAGGACTCCCACTCTTTGACTTGGACCAGGTTGTGAATGCTGCACTGCTCCTGGTTGATGGGATTTATGGAGCCAAAGAAGGCAGTGTCTCCAGGTCCCCAGTAGGGCAAGCAACATACAGAACTACTAGCCAGGACTTCAGGATCTTGGACAGATACCAGGTGAGTGTTCCCAAACCTAAGTTAGCTTTTGGCACAGGTTATTTTAAAGCTTTTGCTGCAGACAGCAGTGTCACATTGAGGTTATCTGACTCCTAAAGTGAAAAGATTATGTGAACAAGACTCATTTTGGCTTGGGGCTGTGTCCCCACCAATGCTCTCCTAAGTCCCTCTCTTCTTGGGGCATGCTGGTGCAGCACTGCTGTCTATCAGTGTCAGCAACACAAATGTCGATGTATTTGTACTCCAGCCCTGCCCAAATGCTGATGGTGGAGGCCTGGACGTACCCAAACAGGCGGGTGCTCTTTGGTGTGTGTAGGAGGGAGAGGACTTGCAGCACTTCTAGGTTTGGGCACCAAATTTGGGAGTGCACAGCAGAGTGCAAAGATGGGACCATCGTGGTCCAGTCCATCCTGTCACATTGAAAGGCCCTTATTCTTCCTCCATGTTATTCCCTTGTTATTCACTGACTGATCTTCCTGCAATTGTTCTGCATTTTTTTGTGCATCCAGACAATGCTGCCGGCCACGAAGGGGTATCGCCAGCAGACAACCAAGTTTCTGTATCGCCTGGTAGGCTCAGAAGACCTGCTGACAGACCACAGTATTGTCAGCCCTTACACCTCCCGTGTCCTTAAGCCCTACATCAGGTACAGAGGGTCTGAGCTTGCTCTTGGCTTGTGCACCGCCAGCCCACGGAGAGGACACCTTTCTTGGGCAGTGCTCCTCACTCCTCCTCAAAGTACAACCCAGTGCACCATGGTAACCCTGAAGGGATAGCGTTTGATTTAGCTGAGTAGTGAAATGGATTGCATTGGGAAGGGGAATCTCCAAGAGGGGGCAAGGGCAGAGAGGGCAGTGCTGTAGCCATTCAGTGCAAGTTGCACGTGCTCTTGGGTCAGAACTGTGATTTCCTTGCTCAAGCTGTAAGGAGGGACTGGCTGGACATGTGGCGGGTCTGGAAAGTGTCCTGGCCTCTGGCACAAGGGTGTTTTTGCTGAGCTGGGAGCTGTTTTCTCACATGAATGGAAGATTGTTCTTTTTTTTCTTAAGTTGAGCATGTCAGAAACTATTTCATGGGCAGTATCTATTTAGCTGCAGTGGCAGTTCTTGCTGCTCACTTGCTTTTTGTGCTTCCTTTTCATGTTCCTGGCAGACGTGATTATGAGACAAAGCCCCCAAAACTCAGGCTGCTGGCAGAAATCCGGGCGAATCCACACAGGAATGATCTCAACTGGAAGGCTGAGCCAGAAGCACCCATTGATTACTGCTATGTTCGTCCTAATCACATCCCCACTATAAACTCCATGTGCCACGAGTTCTTCTGGCCTGGTAAGATTCCTCCAGTGCTTGGGTTTCTACAAAGGAAGTGGTTTTGTTCGGAAAAAAACTGTTCTTGGGCCAAATTTTTCTTCAGTTGGTGTCTGGCTGGGTTCTTAGGTACCCATTATCTGATGTCACAGGAACGCATTTGAGGTGGAGACGTTCGTTTGGTGTCTTTGTCTCTTGAGATCATGTAGAACTGGGCAATTAGGCCCTAATTAGCGCAGCATTTACAAAAATAGGTGCCAGTAGGAGTAGTCTGGTAGTTTAGTAGTTAACTAAATGTAAGCATCCAGCGAAATGCTTTGCAGAATCAGGAGTTGAAACAAACAGTTTTATACCAGAGATTACTAGTCAATACCTTTGTGAGAACGTTTCTTCCTAGCAGTCATAAGCTGGATATGTTGGAGTGAAAGTTGGGAAGTCGTATGAGGAGTGGCTGAGGTCACTTGGTCTGTTCAGCGTGGAGGAGAGGAGACTGAGGGGAGACCTCATCACAGTCTTCAGCTTCCTGAGGAGGGGAAGCCAGAGAGGCAGGCACTGATCTGATCTCTGTGGCAACAGGACTCGATAGACCCGAGAGAAGAGCTCTGAAGCTGTGTCAGGGCAGGTTTAGGTTGGATATTAGGAGAAGGTTTTTCACCCAGAGGGTAGTTGGGCACTGGAACAGGCTCCCCAGGGCAGTGTCACAGCACCAAGCCTGCCCAACATGAGTTTGGATAACACTCTCAGGCACATGGTGTGACTCCTGGGCTTGTCCTGTGCAGGGCCAGGAGTTGGACTCAGTGATCCTTGAGGGTCTCTTCAAACTCAGCTCATTCTGTGATTCCATGAATTGCTTTTACAACTGCAGGCTCTGCTGTGACGTCCTTTATCTCCTCAAGCCTCAGTATTTACAAGGTATGGGAAAGATTAGGTTTGAATTCTTCTGTGTCATTTCTGGAGCTGCAGGCTGTTTGGGGACAGTGGCTGCCCTTTCTGGGGGCAGTTATGAGGCTGCACTCTTTAGTTCTTCTGAAATAGTAATAGGGATGTTCATCTGCATGCATGAGCTTTCTGATCAGCAAACAACGCAGCAGACTAATTTAGAAAAGCCCAGTACAAACAGTCCACACCTTTATTCCAGGTAGCTGTTTGTGTTTTGATTTGCAGATAGTGATTCAGCAGGGTTGTAGTTCAGCAGTGCCCATATGCCGCAGTCAGGATGGGAGCTCTTTGTGCTGCTCGTTATGCAGATTGCACAGTGGGGGGAAATAACCTGGCACACCTTTCCTTTCACAAGCTGTTTCAGAGCTCGTGAGAGACACTTGCAATCCCAGCAGAGGCTGAACCGCTTTGTCATAGTCTCTCCTCTCCTGATAATGCATTTGAAGTTCTGGCCAAGTTGGGTTGCACCTTCATTAAGTTCTTCAGGACTCACCCTGTTTTATTTAACATAAGGAGCATGGGTGTGTTCCACCCAACTGTGAACTGCTCATCATTAAATCAGAAAGCTGACACTCCCATCAGTCTCCAAACACGAATCCAAATCTTTTCCATGGTGAAGAATTTCTGAGGCTGGGATATGATTATTGCACCTTGGTTTTAGAAGGAGAGGGAAGTGAGGAGGTGGTGCTTCGGGAGGTAAAGCCTGGATGCAAAGGGTTTAGCTGGTACAGCTTGGGGTTGGCGGGCAGGGATATGCAGCTGGGTGAGCATCATTAAAACAGCACTTAGTTCTTCTATCCCTCCAAATCCTTCCTTTCAGAGCTGCTCTTCCCTCTCCCAAGGCAGAACCAGTTTGCAGGTGGTAACTGCCAACGAGCTGATGGAAGAGAGATTCCCCAGTGTTGTTCCTTACAGTGCCTTGTGCCCTGGTGCACTAACGGGAAACCTCTCCCTAGCGGGAAACATCTCCAGGGGTGAACCATCCTGAGCTAAGCATCTTCCTACAGGAAGAACTGCACCGCTGCAGAGACGCCAGTGCGCCCGGGGCAGTGAGTGCTCCTGTCCCGACACGCTGCAAGGCACTCCACAGGCAACGGCAGCCTTGGCTTAATTAACCCAGCGCCCTATTGCCAATCGATTCCTCCCACGTCTTGCTCCACCCAGCTTACTCTCGAGCAAGAGAATAACTCACCCACTTCTTTGTGCCTGGTGCCTTGTGAAGTCTTGCATCTCATCAGGAGTGATTACTGGAAAACACACTCTGCTATTTTGTTACCTCATGTTCCAAATACATTGCAGTTGCCAATTTGAGGCTGAAGCAAACGTTTCTGGCACATCTCTTCTGTGTCTTGCATCTCATTGGGGTCTGTCCACACAAATTGCGAAGCAGTCAGTCTTCACTGCCTCGAACTGCACTGCTTGGTGCTGACAGGCTGTGTGGGTGCTCTAGGACTGCAGCAGCAGCGTGAAGAGGCAAGGGAACAAACTCCCAGCCTCTTCTTGTGTCCAGCCTCTGACTCACAGAAGCACCACTGCCTTAGAGGCTACTTTGTCCCCCAGATTAAAAAAGTTGCATGCTAAAAGCAAGTGTTTTGATAGCGTTGGAAGCTCTGTGGTCAGGTTCACAGTGCAGCTCCACAACCAGCTGAGTGTGCCCAAGAGACAGCAGTAAGAGCTCCAGGCAAGGTGGAGGAAAAAGATAGGAACCATAGGCAGGTAATGCTACCAAAGCTAAAGGCCAATTTCCTGTGCGCTGCTCCTGAAGAGAGTTAAGTTTCAGTTTCATCCTTGAGTTATTTGAAAGGAAATCCGCTTTGTTAGTTTTTCCGTGCAAGCTTCCCTGCTAAGTAAGCAGATCTTGTTTTGTCTGTTTTGTTGTATTGTCTCCTTTCCCCTTGCATACTTACCTGGCAGGGGAGACACCAGGATCAGGCAGCTGGTTTTCCCAAGGCAGCGTTCATCCCCTGCACTCATGGTGTCCTGATGCCTTGGATTTCCCAAAATGTGGGAAATTTGACTGCATAATTTGTACTGATAGAGGACTGCTCTAGCAGGGGCCTTGGACTATTCTATGATTCTGTGATCTCTTGCTATCAGAGATTTGAAATAAAGGTAAAAAGAAGGGATTATTTCTAAAAAGCCTTAAGCCCCTGGATTTCCATGTCACTTTTCTTCTGGTTTGCAATGCTTCCAACTGCTGTTTCTCTCTTTCTGCATAGGAATTGATTTGTCAGAGTGCCTGCAGTATCCAGACTTCAGTGTTGTCGTCCTTTACAAGAAAGTTATCATTGCCTTTGGCTTTATGGTGCCAGATGTGAAGTACAACGAAGCTTACATCTCTTTTCTCTTGGTGCACCCTGAGTGGAGAAGAGCGGGAATTGCAACCTTCATGATTTACCATCTTATCCAGGTAATGAAATCATCCCGTGAATCTGCCAAAGAACCAGCTCTGCCTTCTTCCTTGTGTGCACACGTGCAGATGGCTAGAGAGCAGGAACACTTTGTGTGAATGTTTATGGGAGGAAGTAGCTTCTGCTTTGGAAGTTAAAATGTATTTAGGAAAACAACCATCCTGGTCGTGTCCTCACGGATGGACACTTCCATCTGGCTTGGGATTAACTCTGTGTTCTTCAGTGGTCAATAGCTTGTATAAAAGGAATACTGTACATGGTGGGTTTAAAGGAGAGTGGGGAGGGTCAGTTAGAATTATTGCAGCTCTCTTGGCTATTCCTGGAGGTTTATTCCATGCATTAAATCACTTACTGATCTCAATCACTCACTTTCACTTTTATACTCTGGTTCAACTACAGCTCAGTTAATGATAAAGAGAAACTGTTTGCAACCCATTGTTTGTTTAAACTGGTTTGTACTGGGCCTTGTTCCACAGGAACACTTGGGAAAATTAATCTCAGCTAACTAAACGGGTGGTATTTAAAGGAGTTAAACTTCATTAAATCTCTGAAGGAATACTCTTATTCAAGTGGTCTTAATTCCATTGACGTTCTTGAATGAAATTGCAGGAAAGGCAGCTTAAGTAAGGAAGGATGCAGGTGTATATGTCCTTTACAGAGCCCAACTCAACCTGTTTAGGACCCACAGTTCTACCACTCCCTGAACTCTCTTGGCAGAGCTGCCAGAGGGAAACGTTGCTTAATTTGCTGTAGTCAAGATGAGCTGCACTAACAAAAACTCACCACTGAAACTGTTTTTTCCTCTTACTTCTTTGGCTGAAGCAAGGTAGGGAGTGCTGGCAGAACCTTGGGGAAAGTGATCCATGCTTCGGAAAAGCACTTTCCGCTCCTGGGCCGCCTGAGGGTAACTCTGCTACCTGCACAGCTCTCCGCAGTGTTGACACAGGCCTCTAATCAATATTCTTTAAACTCATCCCTTGCACTTCCCACGCAGCTCTGTGTGAAGTGTTGAAGGAAATTGCCTTCAGCTCAGTCTGTTGATGGGAGATGTCAACACCCAGTGGGAACAGGCGCCAAGGTTTGCAGAGATCCAGCAGGTGGACTCTCAGAGACTTCTCTCCGCGGCAGAGCAGGGATGCTGGAGTTGGCAAATCAGCCATAGAGAATCCTCACACCTTTTTGTAGGATGTCTCACGTCAGTTAACCTAATCCTGCTTGCAGGTAGAGTAGCATGAAATTCCATGTTGAGGAAAGCCAAGCAGATTTGAGAGATTTGAGGCTGATTAGGCACGCTGGCAGTGAGAGATCAGCACTGTATGTTTGGCTCACATTCGATTTATTTTGCCGTTGCTGACTTTCTGACAATGGTGGAAGGGATTTAGTCCTGTGGAATAAATGGTGGTTGTGACTTTCTGTTCCTCAGTCTCCAGGTTGTAGGTGCTGCTTTGCAGCCTGCTTGGGTTTGGGGTCTCCTGTCTGTAGCTTGAGACACTTTGATGCAGTTTGGATTAAGGATAGGTTGCTAACTTTGGGATCAGTGTGCTGAGTTTGGGGCTAAATTCTTGGGAACAGCATAACTTAGGAAAATGTTTTGATGCAAATGCTGGTGGCTGGTTTGGTGTCACAATTTGGCCTCTTGTGCATCTGGCCCAGAGGACCAAACCGCATTTTCTTAATGATCTCATTCCAGTTTTCTTTTCCGCAAAAGAGCTTCTAATTATGTCTTTCTTTCCTTCCCTCCTTAAATCCCTCTGAGAGTTTGCCCCTTGAATATTCTATCTTGGAGAGTTCCTAGAGGGCATTACTGTTCCCACTTAGAGTTACGATATACTCAATATACATGGAATGCTATTAAAACACTTGATGAAAGCAGAAAATAAATTATTTCAGCATCTTTATCAGAGTGTTGCTGGTTAGCATAATTTAGGATCTTCAAGGTAACTGCAGCCATGCTGTTATTTGCTGTCTGAACTGAATTTCCTGCCTTCTCAGGAGGCGAGTGCTGTGCCCTGAAGGATGGGAGAGGAGCTGGGTGGGATAGGCAGGAATTCCAGCATGACAGCGCAGAGGTGCTCAGGCAGTCCCAGAGAGCTCAGCTCTGTTTGCTGACGGGGAGGAGTGCACAGCCTGATCCTCTGGCATGTTTTGTCTTTTCTCCAGGCCATTGTATTTGAGATTAGTGCTGTACACCGAGATTATTTTTAATTAACAATTACTTTAGTAATTGACAAGGGAAAGATGACAAATTATAATCCCAAACCTGCTTTCATTTTGTCAGAGAATGCATGTTTCAGAAACAAAGGCTTGGAGGAGCAGCACCAGCGTTACCTTTGCTGTTGCTATGTGTGGTAACTCCTGTGTCGGGGCCTGTGCCTTTTCTCACATTTCCTTGGATCCCTGAGCTGATGAATCTCCTCACCTCCGCATTCCCCCAGAGGCTGTCTCGTTCTCTTGCAGTGATATCTCTTTTTTCCTCCCCCCCCTTCCTTTGGCAGACCTGCATGGGCAAGGACGTCACCCTTCACGTCTCTGCAAGCAACCCTGCTATGCTGCTCTACCAGAAGTTTGGATTCAAGACCGAGGAGTACATTTTGGATTTTTATGACAAGTATTACCCCTTGGACAGCAAGGAGTGCAAGCATGCCTTTTTCCTCAGGCTGCGGCGCTGAGCTGCCAGAGGTGTCTGGGGAGCTGGGAAAAGCCCAATCCCTCCAAAAACCTCCCCCAGCTTTCGGTGGAGGATGTTGGCTGCCACAGGAGAGCTGGAACATGCTGGTGTGTTTATCCCCAGGACTTTGGATGTCAACACTGCAATGCTGTGTGTGGAAAATGCAGTCCAAGAGGATTGATTCCTATGTTCCAAGGGGAGAGGCCTGGAAATGCCAACTGGGATACACTGAAACCACTGGAAAAATGAAATTCCTTATGGGGACTTTTCCTGCTGCTGTTACTTTGGAGAGCCTCATTAGCAAACAAAACTACCAAACAAAAAAATGTTTCTCACTTCAGAGGGGCCCCATGGATTTCGAGTTTTGAAACCTGTCCAAAAAATGTTGCAGGTTTTTTGTCTCCTGTTTTTGTTTATGAGCAAAAATGAACACCTGAACCTAAACCATTCAGTGTTTCTGTGGTTTGATTGCTTTGTTAGGAACTGTGTCTTGAATCTGTGAAGGGAAATAAGGTATTGGTGCTTGTAGCTGGATGTTGACTTTAGGAAAGTTCTACCCATGCCAGATCAGCAGTCCTGGAACCATGTTTCAGGAGAGCATGTGATTGTGATCCTTGTACTGTGATCCAAGTACAAGGCTCAGAGGAGACACCTTTGTTTTGCTCCTTCCCTGCTGCCTTCCCTTCCCCTCCTTGCCCCGTGCTCAGTGTGGAGTTCTTGTAACGCGCGGTGTTTTGTGTTCAGGAACGGTGTCAGGTGGGTTTGTGTCTAGGCAAGGTAGGGCACCACAGCTGCCAAATCAGCTCTTTGGAATCCTTCCACCTCGCTGCCAGTTGTTGGTCTGCAGATCAGCCCTTGGGGCACACCTCTAACCACAGAGCAGCCTCACAGGCTCCAGCAGCCACCTCCTCCTGCTACAGGCGCTCTGGCTGGAAGAAACCTGGAGCAGAAGTCAGTGGGGATGTTTGAAATGCAGGCTCTGATTTGTAGAAGCAATCTGCTTGCAGCTTGGAGGGAGGAAAGGGCAGAGGTGGGCCAGATCCAGTTCTTGGAAGCACCTAGGCTCTAAGGATCAGTAAAGAGGAGAGCAAAGAATAAATAGAAATAGCCAAGAATTAAAAAATACAACCCCAAAGGGTTTCTCTGGTAGTGGCTCTTGTCCTTTTCCACAGTGTAGCAGCTTATCTCCCTCCCTGACTTTCAGTGCAGATGCACAGAAAGCTGCACTGACAAAAGGTCAGTCTGTGCATTTTAATTATGGATCACATCCACTGGGATGGTCCTTTCACATCAAGCGCACAGAGAGCTACGTACCAAATGTGACTTCTTTGTCCTTAATCTACTGTGTGTACCTGCTGGCTACCTAACTATAGCAGTAGTTGCCATAGTGGAATCTTCATTTTGGTAGCAGAAGGGAAAGGGACACAAAGTATGTTTTTGTGTAGCCAATGTCCATCATCACCAACACAACACCAGTGGTAGTGAGAGGGGAAACCAGCCCGGCCAAGGCTTGTGTGCCTGAATGTCCATGCACATTTCTGCCTGTTCCATGACTATGTGAAAATTTTCAGTGTTTTTAATGTTAAGAGTTAGCTGGAGTTTGAAAGCAAAGAAATATATGTCTTTATGAGTGGAATTAAAGCCCTTCCCTTGGAACAGCCTGCCTGTAGTCATATTGTTTGTTACGGTGTCTCTCCATCGCCTTATTTCATTGGAATCTAGGAAATTCCAGCATGGCTTTAAGAGGATGCGTGTGGGCAGCTGACCAAGGCAAGAGATTCCTCGTTTCCCTACTGGACACCCCCACAGAAGCCACACACGTGCAGGCCTTAGCAGGCTTCTCCTTTCCACACAGAATTAGGAGACACAAAATAATAGTCTGAAGAAGATGAGCCGTTCTGCGTTGTGTTCTCCAAGGTGACCATGAAGATTTTGAGGACCATCTTGCTCTGTGGCTTTGTCCCTCAGAGACTGCCAAGTGACGATGGTGTTGTAACAGCCCTGGGACATCTGCTGTGCTGCAGATGTTTGTTTATTGTTTTATCCAGGTCCTTCATTTAACCCCAGATCCTCAAAGGCAGTGAAGTGATTAAATGCTTTTTTTCTGTTTTCCTTCTTCAGGAAGACCGCTAAGAGGTGGAGATGAGTATTGCTGTTCTGCTTGTTTCTTGCTGATCTGCCCGTAGTTTTGGGAAGACTAGTTAACAGCTCTACCTTTTGTATCCCAGCTTTCCCTCGAGAGAACATTTCCAACCCATAATGTTGAAGTGTAAATGTCTCTTAAGCTTAGCCGCTTAGGGCCACTGCTTGAATGGCCGTGGCTTTGCAAGGGGTGAGGCTCTTCCGAGGCACACAGTGGAGTCCTCAGCCCTCTGCCTCCCTCTTGTGCCTCGGGAGCCCGGGTGCTGCGTTACCTGAGCTGTGGCTGAGGAGCCAACACCGCCCCGCTCCACGGCACGGTTCCTGCACGCATCCCTGAGCCGGGCAGCGACTGCAGCGGTGAGAGGAGGATTAGGGTGGAACCTCACCCTTTCCTAATAGGGCAGCAAAGCCCAAGTGTTTCCCTGAGCTTTGATTCGTTGCGACCGGGAAGCGCTCTAATAAGTCATCTTAAAAAGGTCGAGATGGCCAACTTCTCCTCCTTCCCTTTTGGATTTGTGCTGGTGGCTTTAAAAAATAAAAAGGCATCCTTTTGTGCGGCGGCTCGGGCACTCCCGGCGCTGCGCGGGCGCGGTGAGGGCGCTGTGAGGGCGGCGAGCC
>WEIT01013800.1:132466-156080 GCA_013389985.1 Dryoscopus gambensis | reverse complement strand
GGCGGGAGCGGGGCCGGGCGGGCGCTCACGGCCTCCCCTGTGCCCGCAGATGGCGGCGGCGGGCTTCGTGCACTGCCCCAGCGAGAACAGCCCCGACGTGGCGCAGTGCTTCTTCTGCCTCAAGGAGCTCGAGGGCTGGGAGCCCGACGATGACCCCCTGTGAGTACCGGGGGGATCCCTCGGCCCCGGCCCCGATCGGCGCCGCCCCGGCCCGGGGGAACCGGTGGTGGCAGCCGAGGAGCTCGGCAGGGGAGAGCGGCTGCGTGTGGCTCACTGTGAGCTGATGTCTTCTCTTTTATTTTCTCTTTCTTTTCGCCTCTTTTCAGGGAGGAACACAAAAAGCACTCTGCGGACTGTGGTTTTCTTTCTCTTCTGAAAGAACCTGTTAATCTGACGGTGCAGGAGTTCCTGAAGCTGGACAAAACGCGAATGAGAAAGGGACTTGTACGTACACGGTTTCTAGTCTTTGGATTGTTTCAGTGGTCTCGTTCTTTACTACAAGGCTTTGTGCAGAGCGCTTTGTTGCATCCAGGCTCGGGCTGGATCAGCTGCTGTGCCCTTTCCTGGTGCTCAGCCATGCTTTATGCGGGATGTATCCTGCTTTCCCCTCGAAGCTGAACGATACTCAATTTAGTGGCAGACAGTAACATATTATTTTTACCCTTTGCAGAAAAAAGAGGTTTCTCAGAAGATGACCAGTGTTGAAGATAAAGCCAAGACCCAGCGTTGTGGTATAAAGAATCTGACCTAGACTGCTGCAGCATCATAGTTGCCAGTGACATTTGTGTCGTCCACATGCTGTGGCACTGCCCCTGTGACTGAGTGGCCGTGTTCCCTGAGGCTGCTTGCAGACTGGCTGTCCCTGAGAAGCAGACGGAATTCTGCTTCACTCCTCCGAGTCTCTCTGGGAAGTACCTGGGGTTTGATGGGTTGCATACATAATCTTTTCCTGCAGGGATTCTCCTAATCTTCCTGCTGGTTTAATTAAGGATTGTTATTGTGGGTTTACTTTTTTTTCTTTTTTTTTTATTTTTGGTAAATCTATCTGTTTTAGAGATATTTACTGGTAGCTCTGATGCTAAAACTTGTATTTCTGATAGGAGTTGACATGAATTTCCATTTTTGTACTGAATATACCAATGCTTTTAGATACTTCAGGGATTTAGGATTGTGGCTAATAGCACTAAGTTATACCACACCTTAAAGTGCCTGGTATTCTTGTAAACTTCTCTTTGTAGTTGGCTGCTGCCTCGTGTTGATGCATTTATAAATAAAAGTTGAAGGCAGAACAACAAAGTAGTTTAACTCGATTTTCCAGAGGACAAGAATCTGACCTTTACTGCAATGGGCTGCACTGAATGCAGTTTTAACATCAAAGAGGACAATTTGCAAAATAGAGTGCAATCAGAGGGGAATTGTGCTCTGGACTGCTGGAAAGGAATGGGGGAATCTCGGAGAAAATATTTCACTGTTACAGGGCCCAGGCTGATCACACAGAGTCATGGATTCTGCAGACAGAACTGGACACAGATCAGGTGCTCCCAAAGTCAACCTTCAGCTTTATTTGGGGGAAAAGTTTGTTGTAGTAGCACACTGATGAGAACAGTGTTCCTGTGTCTCTTAGGTTCAGTGTTCTCTCTGCAGACTTACTTGGAACAGTGACATAACCTTATTATCTCCAGCTGCAGCAGCCAAATCCAGCGCTGAGTGCCCCGCTGCGTTCTTCTTTTGCACACTTGCATTGCAGCTGTAAATACAGAACCCATAGGTTTAAACTGCTTAAATTCATTGTAAGTTACTGCACTTAGTGAAGTGGCTTGTAGGTGAATGTTGACATGGGATAACTTTGGAATTTCTGGAGGCACCTTCCCGGAGGGACACGGGGCAGGCTCTGGCCCTCCAGTGGTGCCACGCAGGTCTGTGCTGGCAGGCTGGGGGAGCCTGCAGCCGAGCTGGAGGCACAGCCACAGTACCTACCATAGCAGGGCTCGGATGCACTCCTCTCCCTCCACTCCCAGCAGAACTGCCTCATGCAGAGCTGTGTTGTTGTGCCTGCATGGGAGGAAAGAGCAATGTACTTATTACCCAAGGAAACTCAGCAAATAAAACTAAGGAAAATGAATAGGAGGATACAGAATACCCTAGAAGTGTGGTAGGCTTTGGTGGGGTTTATCTCTGAGCTGAAGTGGATGGGGGAGGGAACTGAATAGAACAGCAGCTTCTGTAACAAGTTATGAGAAATCTTCAAAGCTGGCAGCTGGAAGGAGTGTGTCACTGAAAGGAGCTCCTCCACTACAGATTTGTGGAGGAGAGGTGCGGGTTTAGTTCTGTCTTAAATTGGAACACGTGTGATTTTTTTTTGGTAAAACTTGGAAAGAGGCAAGGCAGAGAATCAGAGTTCACTTACGGCCCTGACTGCTGGTCAATGTCAGCCCCTTTCTGCACCAGAGGGGAGATGGCTCCTGTGTGCCTGTTCAGGACAGCAACTGTGAGGGCAGGGCGCTCCTCCTCGCTCAGGGAGTTGGGGTCAGCTCCCTGGAACAGAGCACGGGGAAAGGCAGCTGGTAAGACCGTACAGATCCTCCACTTTGCACCCTGCTTTTGTGTTATGCCAGTTCAAGTTGGCAAATGGGCTTCATGCTCAAGACAGAGAGAGGTTCAAAGTGTGTTGTTTTGCTTTCTTGTGAAAATGTTTGTCATCTCCTAGCTCAAAGCCAGAGTAAATGTGTGTAACAGTAGCCAAATGAGATCCCACAGCAGAAACATAGAGATTATGCTTGCTTTTGCTATACAGAGGGCTTGATCCTAAACTATAAAACTAATACATTTTTCTTTCTGCTTGGCCTTGACAAACCCAGAGAAGACTGCCTTATGCACTGACCAAATAGAAATTTGGGGAGAACATCTATAAATGTAAAACAGGCCCTATCTTCTCTCAAATGCTCTTTCTATCTGAAGACTCGTATTGCAAGGCTGTTGCCTCCTAATCATCAAGCTGAAGTTGCATTCCAGGCTAATATTCATGCAGTAAACAGCCAAAGGGTTGAAAAAGGAAACTTCAGCAAGTGTAACTTACATCACTGAGCAATTGTTCTATGAAGGGGATTCTTCCTTTCCCGGTTCGACCCAGTTCATCCAGAAGTTGTCTGGACTCTGGCTGTGGAGACACACAACAGCCAGAAACATTTCACACAGAGAAAATACCAAGTAGGTGGGCCAGATTCTGCCTTGGAGTGAAAGTGAAAAATGCACACAGTGGCATGAATTTGATGTATCTGAGGCTCATTGCTACTAATCCCTGACTTCTTTGGGAATGTCCTTCTGAATCTGAGCAAGTGTTGGGTAACCTGGGCTAATATCTCACTACTGAGGTCTTCATTCAGCAAGTGTGTCTGCAAATGATTAGCTTTACATCAATGCAGCTCTCCAGGGCTGTACAAAGATCTGCTCAGCACAGTAAAATTAAACATGGATACATGTTTAGGATTAAAGTTTGAAATTTCCAGAACTTGTGGAAGTATTTTGTCTTACAAGTGTTTATGTTTTTCCTCAGAGAAAATAATTTACTAAATCTTAAAACAACAAACAAACAAACAATAAAACCTTTTCCTTTTATTGCTTCCCAGCTTTCAACCTCCTTTTCTCATTTTGAAAGCTCAATCACTTGACCAAGCATTTTTATGTTTGGACTCACACCACAGAGCTCCATATCTTCTCCCACCTATTGAGTTGGCTGACTGATCCAACCTTAGATTAATGTACATTTCCCTTTTGAAATTTTCCATGTCATTACTGACAATCCCTTTAGTAGACAGTTCTTTCAGGAAATTTAGTCTCCAGGGGAGGTAGATCCTTGCTTCTTGAATTAAACTAGGCCTCTATGGAGTCAAACGTTGTAAAGTCAAGGAAAGATGACAGTACCTCCACCTGATGTTGCTTCTGAAAAAATCTGTAAGAGAATCACTCTGCAACAGCCCTTAAGCCTAATGCAGTGTCACAATTGAATGGGTTCAAAATGAGAGACAAAATCTAATTAAACTCTTAGTAGAAAAATAAATGAGTTTCAGTTCTGAACTAAATGTCAGTTACCAATGTTCAGGTTTTATATTAAGTTGGACTTTTATCCCCTGCCCCCAGTCAGGGTTGAAACCTTTCTATTTTAACCACGGGATGCCCTCCTTCATGTTAGTGCTGCTCTGTAAATCTTTTCTCCTGTATTTGCAGAAGATACGTACGGAGAGCTTATATTCCTGTCCCATTACTGTTCTTGACTTGGTTCTCTTTATTTTGCCTCTTGAATAGAAAAGATTATGATCACCTCTGCCTACCAGAAAGGAAAAAAGTGTTAATTCAAAGCAAAGTCAGTATCCTAACTAGAACTTGGAGGAGAGATCTGGAAATAATTTATCCACAATCAAAGCAGTATTTATCAGTTTTCTGCATGAGAGAGTGGTGAAATACTTGTTGCAGATCATACTGGTTTTAACAAAAGGTTTACACAGCTCCCAGTGCAGTGGCTGCCTCTTGCCAAGTCTCAGACTGGAAGCACAAAATGGATGAAAGTTACAAGTGAATTAAGTATGTCAAATGATGCTATAGGAATTTCTGAATTCTGATGCTGACTTTACAGCTGGTTGATTTAATGAAAACCTAAGTCCAATATGAGATGCTCAAAATGCTGAGCTGTTACTGACACCAGTGGGAGATTGCAGTTAAACATCTCTGCAAACTAGGTCCAGAATGAATGTATTTCATAATTTCTTATCTTTGCCAAGTATGCCAGAGCTGGCAGTCCCTGGCAGAGCTGAGAAGGAGAGATAATATTGATATTTATGGTTCCTATTGCAAAAGAATATGTTAACATCTAAAGTTTTACTGCTATAATAAAAACACTGCTGTGAGCTGTGGCTGCAGCTCACTGGTCTCCTCAGCTATCCAGGGATGAAGTATTCCCACGAGTTTTTGAGACAGTCTGTACATTGCTTAAATCTCAACTCAGACATATTTTGAGACTTAAAAGATCAACTTAAATAGGCACAGAATGTTTGCCTGTCCAAGCTTCCAAGCACTACTTCTGTATTTCTGACTGCTCCATTTTTGGTTTACTGTAAAGACAGGGGGAAAAAAATCTCACCAAAATGAGTCTGACTGCCATCCTGTCCATCTGTTACAGCACTGGGGTAATCTTTGCTGAACTTCACTGCTCTGTTAGGATGAATATCCTGTAGAATTATCAAATGCAGGCAGTTATTAAGATTATCATGTAATGCTGCTATAATCTTAGTGGCACAAAACTCTTGCATATGAGAAAATACATAGGTTTTTAATATCAGTGTCAAATTACCACAAGACATTATCATATGTAATTAAACTCTGTTTTGAGGCAAAATTATGTAGCATTTTTTTCTGAACCGTGTGTTAGGTATTTCTTTTGATTTAGAAAACAAGTGACATAACCTTGCTTAATGAAATGAAGATTCTCATCCAAATGACAGTGTTTCTACCACTTGAGAAATTTCACTTCTGAAATGGTGTGATACAACTTTTCATGCCCCACATGGCAAGGTAAGCTTTCCAAGATTCCTCACAGGAGATACAGTCTGAATTTTGGATTTTTGAAATGGTATATTTTCATCCTTGAAAAGCTGGAAATGTGTATGTTGTGGTTTTTGGAACATGGTAATTCTTGAGACAGAGATTCCAGATTTTGAATTGAGTTAACAGGAGCTCTGACAAAAGTTATCTCCAAACTATTGAAAATTACTAAGCTTATTCCTTAAGAACACAGTTTGCAGGCTGAAGAAAAGCAGGATCTGAGATCAAAAGCTAAGGGATGCTAGAATCATCAAACAAGATCAGCTGAAAGAAGTTAATACTAACAGCAAACTAAAAAAATGTGAGATGATAGCAACATAACCATGAAGTCTTGCTTAATCAGATAAGGATACCTGTTCATCCAGCTCCAGCAGAGAAAGGAAAAGATTATTTTCTCTGAAGTGTTAAGTTAACACCCTCTGAACAAAAGCATTTCTTGTTTAGACCTGAATTTAAAATATATCATTACACTGCTCTAGTGACTGCCCTAGACCAGCTGCCTCTCAACAGGCCCCATCCCCTGAACTGACCTTGTTAATAGCAGCAAAATTCAGTGTAATAGTGACGTCATAGTCATCTTCAGAGATGGTAGCATAATTAATCTAGAGGGAAAGAGCAGCCATTAGTACGTCTTACCAAAAAAAACCCCACAGAAGTACTTCTAGGAATAAGTCTTGCTGATGGTGTTTCTTGTGCAGCCAATACACAAAATCGCAGGTGCGGCCTCTGCCTACTTGTGATATTGTATCAACACTTCCCATGTCAGTGAGAAAGGGGCAGGTGTTTTTTGAGTAAGTGGAAATTTTGCAACAACTGAAACACCAAGTGAATCCAAAACTGTAATGAGGCTACATTTCATGGAAGTGCAGTCATTCTCCACCGATATTTTGTAGCTGTATAAAAGGCTGTGTTGTTCTTGGGGCTCCCAGATCCAGGAGAACTGGTGGCTGCTTTAGTCACACCAGTCTGGGCAAGCATGGTCTGTATTAAAACTTTGGTACCTTTGTGTATCAGTTCCTTGAGACAGTACTGCTGGCAACAAGTCTGTGGGAGTCCTACAAATATGAGTGCACAGGGGATTATAAAAAAGTAGAATTAAGATCATATTGCAGCTGGTTGAGAATTTTGAGGTGAGGTTGATTATATTTCTAATCCACATGAGAAACTGAGAAAGCAGCATTAAACCCAGATAGTTGGCATCTGCTTTGAACCATTTTGTTACTTTTGGGGGCACTGGTTCTAAGACAATAAACTGACAAAAGGCCAAGAAGCAGCAGGAATAGGCTTCCCTAGGCAATTTTATATTTTTCAGGCCTATCCTTTTGAATCGTCTAGCAGAGGAAACAAGTTGCATGGGACTGTACCTCAACTCTGTTTAGCAGATATTCTCTTACATTTATAGTTGCACTACAGCTTCTGAAGATCCTGGTGGACAATAGATCTCAGTGAGTATAGAAATCAGGTGCAAAGTATCTACTGGAGTATCTACTCCTTAGAAAGGAATCCGAGAAGATTTCCACCTTCTTACTACATAAAAGCAGCTGAGCAAAGGCTTTCTCACTCCCCTTACAGCTCTTAGGTGAGAGAATAGGAATTGCCATTGGAAAGAAAGCAGAAAAAGTCTTCAGGAAAAGACTGAGCAAAAAATGGAACAACAAAACAAGACAAATTACATACAAAAGCAGGTCAATGTCTAAAGAAAAGGGAAGCATTTATTTTTCCAGTGTTTATGTAGCAGCCACAATAATCTCATGACCCTCCATGGGAAGATGTTACTCACAAGCTCCTTCCTACCTTTCCCATTTGAGGTTCTCCAATCAGTGTTCTGAATTCAAGGTTGTTCTGGGCATAGCTTCTAAGATGAGCACAAACATGATCCAGCTGTTTTCTCCAGTAACCTGTTCACAGAGAGTTAAGTGGGAGAAAAATCCTTAAAATGTGATTAACATTCCTTCTAGTCAAGTGATGGAAGATTTAAAAGATAGCATAGCTTCACCGAGATAAAAACAAAATCTGTAGAAAATTCATCTAATCAAGAAAATGAGAAGGAAGTTATACCCTAAAAAGCCAGGTGAGACACTGTTTTATCCATAGGTTATATATAATGTGTCCTTAGGGCCCTCTATTCACAACAAAGCCATGTCTTGGAATGATCCTTGGGAGTCAAAACTGGTCCTCTGTGAAGGGAAAATCTCACACTATTCCAGATCATAAGAAAAGAAAAAAGTAATATATTACAATTAAGGAATAGTGTATTATTGAACTGATTTTTAATTGTTTTGGGATAACTGACAAGGAACAATAAACCAAATCTGAAAACTGCAAGCACAGAAACTCAGGATACACAGCATTTTGGTCTGTGTAAATTATCCTCCAAATAAATGCCTTTCAATTATATATGTGAGAGCATATTAAAAGCTTAAGCTTTTAATTCCTGCTCTTTTGCCTGTCAAGATCTCTGGGAGAGAGAGAGTCAGCATTCCTTTATGCTGATAGCATGAAACATGAGGGGCTGAGTGAGCCTGGATTAAAAACTCATCTTAAGACATTTAGAGCTTTTGCACCTCCTGTCCAGGCACTTCTTGAGCTACATTCTGTTTTCATCAGAGAAAGCAACAAAAGGACTTGTTCTCATTTTTAACTGACTGTTTGCAAACTAACTTTCTTTTGTAGCATCCTTATGGTAAGTACAGAGCATGATCCATTTTGTTGTAAATAAACTGTGTAGGCTTGATAACCTCACTTAACTTACACAATGAAGCTGCTCTGACCTTGTCCTTTCCTTCATGTTGAGTGAAGCTTAAAACAGTGAAAAGAGACCAAGCCAGAAGGAAAGTGCTGCTCTGGCTTTTACAAGACAAAGCAAGGGCACAAGGAGTTTTGTGCTTGGAAGACTCAAGGTTGAACTGGTATGACAAACTAAACCAGCAAATCTTACTTGCTAAGCAGCTTTAAATGAACAGAAGAAGAAGGATCCACCGAACAACATAAATTGTTCCCTCCTGTGGTCTTATATGCCAAACCTAATACAAGTTGAAAGTAGTCTTTAAAACATCTATAATAGACTACTTGGTGAATGATCTCTGCATAGAAGTCAGTATTACTTGCAGTAAAGTGGTTCATAACTAGCCCAGATCCCCAGATTTTACTTTAAGAAGTCCAGATGGCCAGGAACATATTCTTGCATGGTTGATGTTTTATGAGATTTCAAAGTTTTTGGCAGCACTGACGGAATACCTGAATCCATGCTGCCAACAGTAGATTACACCCATATCACACTGATTTAACCTTTGTTACAGTAGAAAAGGGAAGTCTTCTTTGTAAAGTTTACCTGGTGAATGTCTTGGCTCCTGTTCAAAACAGACTGAAAGAGCAGCAAAAAAAGAAACCCAGTACACAATAGAGGATTAGTGTTTTGGAACTGCTGTTGTTTGCCCCTTTCTTAGCTGTTTAGTATGTTTTTTAATCTTCACACATGAAAAGAAGGTTGGTTAATAGTTGGTATTGGTAAGAATACCAGTAGAAGGTAAGAAGGTTAGTTAATAGTTGGTATGGTCAAGAAATTATAACCTCCACCATCTTATTTAATCACTTGTATTTAAAAACTTTAATATCAAATGTCTGATACTATTTTGACTGAGGAAATAATGGTCATATTTGGCATATATAAACAAGATTTTCCTGGGTGATAGTGCATGTTCTTGTTGATACAGATAGTTTCAAGCCATGTACACAGCTCAGCATGAACTGACTGTAAGAGACATTTATTGATTTATGGACTGAAATATGTTCCTCAGTCCTAGATCAGGCAGGATCTAACGGAGAATACATTACACAGTGCAACTTCAACAAAGTTACCTCTGCTAAGTGGATAAAAATGAAAAGAATTCAAAAGCAGTTCAGAATTTCTTCCCTACCTTTCCAACTGACAGCAGTTCTCACTCACAAGTCAAGAGCTGTACTTCTGACAGAGATACACAAATATTCAGTGTTACTTTACTTTTTTCTTGGCACTATTAGGGGCCAATCCTCTCTTATCTCTAACTAAATTAAGCTCCCTGACGTGTTGAGTCAAGTGTTGTATTTCCTACAGTGATGCCTAAGAGAACATGTCACATTTCAGAGGAAGGGAGGAGGAAAACATTTCCCCAGGGATTATTTTAAAAATCAGAGTCCATCTGACTACAGATACACAGGGTCAAAAGAGGAATTTCTAACATTCACTAGCAACTTTTACTACCCAATAGAAAATGAATTCTGATAACAGCCTGAGGGGTTGACCATCTGATTGCTGAAGAGAGCTAGATGGGAAAGTGGATCTGAAAGAGTAACTGCTCCTCCAAACTAGGCTTTGGTGCTGTAATGATTTAAAAGTAACTCATCCTGTGGATTGCCCAGCTGGACTGCCCTGTGAGATCGAAGACAATTTCTCCCACTAAGCCATTTATTAGATCCCTGACTAATACTGATGGACTGTCTTCAGGGGTCTGGGATCCAGAAAGCTGAAGATTTCTCAGGATAGTAAAACTAAAACCTCAAAATGTCAAGCATTTAATGACAGCAAACAGTCCAGTGATTCCACAAAGAACAAAGTGACCACAAAACTCACTTGGAAAGAAAGTTGTCTTTAGTGCTGATACTGCTCCTGCTGTAGCCTGTGATTGGAAAGACTCTTCAATGAGTGATGTTTTCATAATCCTATTAAGAATACCTTCCTCTAGTTTAATTTTCTTTGCTTCTGAAGCTTCTATAATTTATTCCACAACAGCACCCCAAACAAGTCCCTCATGTAGACAGGCTTCATCATATTTTCAAGAGCTCTGATTCCCTGTGTCTCAGAGTTTTGTTTATCAATATCCCTGCAGGTGCCATCGCAGCTCTACCTGAAATTCACATTGCAGGGGCTGGGGAGGGTGCTGGGAGCTGTTCAGTGGTTTCCAATTCAAATACAGGACACCTGCCTCCAGTCTTGGGGGATCTGAGGAAATCAAACTACTACCAAATTAGTATGACTGCACAGGGCTCAGTAGCCACAATTTTGATATTGCTGATAGCTTTCTTTTAGCTATTGGTGGAGATCAGTGGTTGAATTCCAAGGCACTGCACTTACAAGTGACTGGTTGGAAGATAGACTTGTAAAGATGTAAATCAGTGTCCTACTGATGCCACATTCCACAGACTATAATATTTTCAAGAAAAAGCAAGGTCATAAATTGTTTAGAAACCATAAAATCAGAACTTCTAACCTTTTCCAGGACTAATTGCTGTCAGGAGAGGCTTATGATCACTCATCTTTTCCACCTTTTCTTTTTGTGAAATCAGCTCAAGCTCCTTCTTTTCCAGCAGTTTGCTGGATGGG
The DNA here is from genome assembly GCA_013389985.1 of Dryoscopus gambensis. Taxonomy (NCBI): domain Eukaryota; kingdom Metazoa; phylum Chordata; class Aves; order Passeriformes; family Malaconotidae; genus Dryoscopus; species Dryoscopus gambensis. The sequence continues at coordinate 145,126 of WEIT01013800.1, read as the reverse complement.
TAAAAAAGTCCAATGGTTTGGGTTCCTTTATCTTCTCTTTCTGTTAGTTCTGTCCTTGATTTGGGCAAGGAAACAGGACAAGGTTGCCAGGCAACTTGAGCCTGTAATTGTTTTGCCCGTTGGGCGTGGAGGAGAAGGGAAAATGTAAGTAATATAGATATAATTCAATGGCTTACAAGCATAACTTAACCACAACAGTACACAAAACTGTAAGGGAATGAAAAAGCTAGCAGGAAGAATCATTAACAATCGTTTATTTTAATTACCAGTCTGTAACAACAATGCAACTTACCACAAATATTCAATCAAAATCCAAACTCTTCACGATTGCCAGGAGACATGGACGCTTTCGTAGGGCAAAAGCTGGCCTTGCTAAGTATTGGGCTCTTCCTTAAAACCGAGTTTTAAAAATGCTACTACATTTGCATGAAAGAATATCAGCAGGCCACAAATAATTCACAACTAATAACACAGAAGTACTTAAAGAGCTAAGATCAGTACTTAGAGGGCTAAGACTTTTGAAAGGCTGATCGTTTCTCACTTTGCCATTTAGAAAGAGGCTGGATCAAGGCCTTGGGCTGAGGCTGCTGTTCAGCAGAACACAGAACCAAGGGGTTTGCCCTTGTGCTCCCAATCATCCCAAGGACATGCATGGAGTTGTGCTGACCCACACCCACAAAGGAGCAGCCTCTCAGCTGTGTTCAAACCTGGCTTTGTAACACTGTGTGTCCTACCTGAGAAGATCCCAGTGAGTCCCCACGATCCATGGGACTGGCAGGAGAGCTCTGCCTGGATAGGGGCTCTATGTAGACACCACAGGACACGCAGAAGCGAGCATAGGGCTGGTTGCTGGTACCACACTTGGAACAGGAAAAGTAGGATGGAGGAGGTCCAGGCTGGAAAGTTCAGTGCAATATTTGTCACTAGAGAAGCATAGGATGAATGACTCAGGAATGATAAGAGCAGAGGAATGAATTAAAAGGAAGTAAAGTACCACCCTGAGTCCCCTCGTACAGTACAGGACTAATGGTTATTTATGCATATAGGGGAGTGTTTTAAATTTTATGTACATTCAGCTCACAGAAAATAAATTCTCCTCAAGTGTGATTCTTAGGCAGATGCACTGTACAAGGGGAAATTGTTTACATTGATTGTAACTCTACTGGACAGCAGTTATGTACTTGTCTTTACTGAAGTTAAGGAGGCCTTCAGTCAAAACAATTGCATTCATCATCTCATATCTGGTAATTGCCTGTATAGGTGATTATAGCCCAGCGTTGTTATGGGGAAACTTGCATTAGGTTAGCCTATACTTTAACCTTTGATGGGTAAATTACTTTGCCTGAGCACAGGGCTGTTGCATCTCAGCTGATGCAATGCTCTGACAACGGTGCTTGTTGACCTGTAACCGTTTGTTTGCAACTCTAAACCCTTGAGTCACTGACTGATGTGGGGTCAGGATGTCTCGTAAGCCTTTCATTTTTCCATATGCAATCCTGTATGCTCTAAGCAGGTACCTTGATAGTAACACTGTTAACTGACTGACAAGAGCTTTGCAAAGAGAAATTTGACATTGCTGCGGAGAAGCAGCAGCAGGTTTGCCCCCACAGAGAGCAGGAGCACGTGCCTTGGCCCCACACCAGGCACAGAAGCGGGCGTCGCTCGGGTTCACGCCGCTGCATTTTGAGCACAGAGCCGTCTTCCTTTGCTGGCCCTGCTGAGGTGGGCAGAAGTCTCCTCCAAACACAGGCTAATAAAACAAAACAAGCATTAGAGAGAAAATGCTTCTCATGGAGAAAAGTTCACAAGCCTAATAAGAGGAAAGAGGAAAGCAATTTGCTCTGACAACATAAAGTAATATTCAGCCTAAATGAATTATTGCAGCTTAGAATGAGCAGCAGAGTGACTTGGATCCAACCTGTAATTTTGTTTTTCATTACAAAAACATGGTAAAATGTAGCATCAATTAATTTGAAAATAGTTTTAGCAGAACTAGCACCAGAAAATAAAAATCTTATCAATGGTGTGCTTTTAAACTCAGTATTTATTAACAGGGCCCTATGTGTAAGTACAGATGAAATTAAGATAGAGGCTTCTCTGCTGATAAACTTGCATTTTCAAATCCAACACACAATTTTCTTTGTACCTCTCTTTTTAGTAGTATGGCAGGGAGAATGTGTTCAGGCAAGGAGTTTCCTCACAGTTTGGAATTTGCTGCATAAATACTTTTTTGGACTCTTTTGCCTTGTGCAAAGTATATATTACCCAACTTTTCTACAATTAACTTATATGAGTAAGCAAAAGAAAACAGGCTTTTCATCTGAAACTTCTAGAGCTTAAGTACAGATCCCAGTTAGGACAAATAGGACTTAAAAATGTTTTGTTAGGTTTTGCCTCAAAGCTTATGCAGTTTGCTTTCTCTACAAGTCAGGAATATGGATAAGGGACAGAACTCAAGGAAAAATATTTTGATTACACCACAACAAAATAGCCCTGTTTTCATCTGCGGCCTGCCCTGCAGTTTGAACAATGTAATTTGGGGGTTCAGTTGGAAGATAAAACTTACAAAAGCACAAGTCTAAATATGTTCTAAATCTAAATTATTTAATAGCGATTAATAATAATATCAGCATTATTACTATTAATTATTCCAAAAGACTATTGTTATCACTAATTAATCACTGTTATTACTAAAAATTCTGATTACTATTAATAATTCTTTGTAAGTATTTAACTTTCTCAGCTAATACAGGTCTCACAATCAAGTCACACGCCTAACTACATATGCAGCTACATATTATCTACACACATATCTGCATTCAGTGAAGCAGCTAAACATACATTTATCTTAGGTAAGTACAAAATCCTACTGAAACTCACTTTGAAATTACTCTTACGTGGCTATACAAGAGGCTTTTTCCTCTAGCTAAAGACAGTTTTAGAACTCAGGATGTTAACCATTATGATCAGAAGATTTTAACTTGCAAGCCATTATTATTCTATCATTTTTGTATTTATCACAACCTGGAGAGGTGAAATGTACCAGACATTTTTCATACAAGACTTTTCAGAACTGAAAGTAAAATTCTTCTAAGGAACCAAGCTAAACAGGGAGTTGAAACAGGGCAATTTTAGGGGTAATATTTCAGTGCTTCTCTCACCTCTGTGCAGAGTCACAGCCAAATACAGGCATGCTAGCTGTATGCATGTAGGAGAAGCAGCAAATGAAGACAAGAAAAGAAAGTAAAAGTGGAGATAGGAAAAATAATGTAAAAGCGTATTCTATTTTCAGACAATAACTGAAATCAGTGTGAACGATGTTCCTGATGCATATACTCAACTTTTCTATTGCAATTGAAAGTAATCTGGACACAAACAAGACTCCCTTGCAGTAAAGACAACTCATTTTCTAAGAGCCTGCTGAGCTTTCTCAATGGCACTCACAATCCTGACTTCCACATCAGAAACTTGAAGGTAGATGAGACACGTTTAGCTGGACGTTTGTGGTGGAGCTTCTGTGGGAGGACTGGGCTTAAATATGACATGGGGGAGAGAATCTCTGCTTTGGTAACAACGCAGGGACACGACTTCAGTTTTCCAAAGATAAAGGACGTTCTGCTTTGGTTTGATTCACCCAGTGTGACTGAAGTCTTACCATCTGTACTTCAGGCAGTTTGCTCTCACAGGTTGCACAGTGTTTATGGTGAAGAGGATTTCCTGTGCCACACACCTGACAAATGACTTTGCCCTTTTAAACAGAGAGAGAATACATTTCACATAGTATCTGAAAAGTGTGAACAAGAAGGCAAAGACTTTATCTTACTAAATGCTGTGGTTATTCAGCCCTGCAGATAGAGGAGATCCTTCAGGTCTGGGCTGTTTCGCACTTTAGTTAGGCCATGTTGCCTGGTCATCACAAATCTATATAACTTGGTGACTATTTTTCTTAAACTATGGTATAGTTTCCTCAGGAGATTAAGTATCAGTATCTCCAGATCTTTATATGCACTAGTGTCAGTTTGTTTAGTCACTACACTCACACAAAACAGACAGCCCAGTATCTGCAAGGAAAATTATTAATAATAATATAATACCATAATACCATGAGGTGCCTTAAAAGACCTCTACAAGGTCTTGGCACAGCCACTGTAAACAACTGAGTTTCTACCAGAGCTAAGAATAATGAGTCTGCTATTTTGCCACCAAATAGTTCAGGTCTGCCTCTGCACCTACATCAGGGCAGCCATAAAACATCACGTTTGGGACAATGTCTGTAACCCACTGGTGGTGGGTTGACCCTGGCTGGAGACCAGGTGCCCACCAAAGCTGTTCTATCACTCCCCTCCTCAGCTGGACAGAGAAGAGAAAATATAATTAAAGACTTATGAATTCAAGGGCAGGGAGAGATCACTCATTGATTATTGTCAGGGAAAAAACAGACTCATCTTGGGCAGAGTCATTGAATTTATTACCCATCAAATCAGAATAGGAAAATGAGAAATGAAACCAAATCTCAAAAAACACCTTCCCCCCACCCCTCCCTCCTTCCTGGGCTTAACTTTTCTCCTGATTCTCCTGCCCTCCTTAGAAGCACAGGGAAATGGGTGTTATGGTCAGCTCATCACACATTGCCTCTGCTGCTTCTTCCTTCTCAAGGGAAGTATGTCCATGTCTTTCTTGTACTGGGGAACATTTAATCATTTTTTCCATTCAAACTGTTTTTAGACCTACTAACTCTTAAAGCTGTCCATAATGTAATTATACAAAGCCAGATTGGATCTAAGTATTTGTAATGAAGTCACCTGTTAGAAAAATGCATGCCAGGAGTTAAATCACTATTTTGTTCTATTTATTCTCACTTACCTTTATGCAGATGCTGTTTTGGGGCTGCAGCTGTGGAGCTATTGGTGACTCACAGATAATGCAAGTGGGTGTATTCATTGGCACAAGATGTCTGCATTCAAGGCATGGTGCCATCTGAAAGAAAAGCCACATCACAGTTATGTTAAGGACCGTAATGAGATCATTAAGGTTATCATGAGGTTTCAGTATTTTCCTAGCTGGAGTCTACTTCAGCAGCAAGGTCACTGGAAACATAGCAACTGACAGCAACTGATACTGATATTGATCCTTAAAGATCATAGTATCATACTGAGAAAATATGAAGACATCTTGAAAGACAATGCCAGAAAGGTACTGAGGTAATTTGCAATAAAATTAAAACACTACTATAAAATATGTACAGGTAGTTGAAATTCCCCTAATTATGGACCTAATCTAAAGAGGTGGTGAATCTCAGTCATTACTTAAAACTACAGCATTGCCCCAGACCAGACAACTCTGGTGATACAGGAAGGGAAACACACCACTGACTTGTTAGATCAGGTTATTATCTCTTGGGAAGAGCTTAGGGAAGACAGTTACAGGCACTACTGCAAAAACTTGCAAAATCTTACATACGCCCACACAGGCCACCATTTAAGGTTTCAGGACTGGTACTGTTTCCTAACACAGGTAAATAAAACAATTTACTTCTTCGTTGTTTTCCCTATTAGAATACACGGCACTTGAAGAAATCTATAGTTAATTTTGCCCATGGTTAATGGTTTATGGTTAACCTATGGTTAATTTGGAGAATTTCATTGGGTCCAGTGCTAAAGGTACTGAGCAGAACAAAGCAATTAGAACAGAACTTCCAAATGAAAGTGGGACTGAGTAACAGGTTGGCCAGCGCTGAGTGTGTAACTTGCAGAGGCTGTTGCTCTCTCCAAGGGTGATGTGTGGATCGCTATGATGTTTTGCTGACCTGTGTTCCTTCGGGGAGTGGGAAGCGCTGGACTGGCACAGGGGGGATCAGAGATCCACATTTCTGGCAGAAGTGGGCCAAGGGATCAGACAGGCGAGGGGCAGAACAGTGTGCACATCTGAAAATAAGAGCAAACTGGCTGAGCTTGTTTTAGTATTGCACTGCTGTGTAATAGTGAATAATCTGGAACTTGTTGTGACAGGACTTAGGCCACTGATTTCTCAGCTGTGATTTCCCAGCTGTGGTGGGACACCAGACCATGCTCCAAAATCCATAATATGAAGTTCTGAACTCTAAACAGCTTTGCAAGGTAGAAAGCTCTCTGGCTACTATGGAGTTTCATACTTTCCTCCTCATCATGAGAGGTAAACAGGTCTCCTGACAGGCAGTCTGTGTCAGGCCTCACTGCTGCACCCCGGGGAGCCACTGATGTAGATCAGAACCTTTTCAATACTGATAAGCATTAATGTTCTGTGAGACTACTCCAGTGAGCAGTGTTCACCTACAGCACTGAGGGTCTACTATAATTTGAAAAGACAGTTTATCCCCTCATCCTATGAGTGTTATGAGTTTTTATAAGGGATGGTAAGACAGTTGATAACTGACAGTTGAAAACTACATTTAAGAGAACGAATTTTTTAAGTCCTACCTAGATTATACTCTCCAGTTATGAGCCAGTATCTGTCTTTGCCTTCCTAATTTTTACAGAGGCCCACAGTATTATCAGCTTGGTTGCAAAAGGAGCAAATATTTTCCAAAGGACAAATATGTTAAAAGGAGAAGTCACTTACTTAAGGAAATCTGTTTCGCCCTGGATCCTTGACACTTGTGTGCTTACTAAGCTCTTCTGGCTAGTCACTGCAGAGGAACTTGCAAACTGAAATAAAGGTAATTCTTTAGGCTTTAGTAAGGAAATATTTGCAAAATGCATATAAAGATAGCAAAATCAGCTACAGATGTAATTTGAAACAAACTGCACTGAAATGTACTGCTTTGAGAAGTACATACTATCCTTGATTCCCCCATTAGGAATTCCCCCTGCATTAAGGACACATGGCTTCTTCCAATAAGAATAAACCAATGCCTTGCCATTTACTTCCACCACAGCATTACTGAATACTGAGTTTTAAATATTAACTTGCCAACATACAGCAGTATTTGCTAACTGCGTATTCAGGAATGTATTAGAAGAGAATTAGTAGGAATGCAGTCACTGCTCATTTCCTTTGCCTGGTTTTGTCCATGCTGATAACTGTGTCCTGCTTTGGGCATTCCTGTCCTAGTGCATCATTACCATTACATTTAAATCAGGACTGTAGAATTCAGGCAAAAGGCATTAATAGCTGACAGAGATCACAAACCTTCACCTCATCCTATTTTTAGACCCAAGTCCTGATGACAGCCTTGCACAGGTTTCTTCAGCTTACCCCTCTGCTCACCTGCAATGACTCCATTGGTTGTGCTGAGGTGGATTCCTCTCTGTACTCCGTGGTTCCCAAACGACTGGCAGGGAGCTGTGGTCCTTGAGGGGATCTGTGAGAAGGCTTTCTGTCTGCTTCCAAGATTAAAATGACAATCCTGTTATCCCACTGTCACACACTTCATGCAGTTAATATATATCTGAACATGGATGTTACATACTCCCGCTAAGCATATTTAAAAACATATTTGGCATCCACATTTTTGGTTCAAATAAGCTGCATGGAATTACAGGAAATTAAACTCGAAGAAACCCCACACCTCTCTGACAGAGCATACTTTTGTGTTTTAATTTATTTACAGTTTTCTTCCTTCCTGCATGCTCAAAAAACCCCAGCTCCTACAAGTAAATTAATAAGTAAACATTAATACAGTTCCCTGCTCTTAAACAGCCCCATTGCTGTTGCCATGGAATAAGAGGCTTTATCTACAGAGAAAATCTGGGTCAAGCTTTCATTTCTGCTTTGTATATTTATTTTGGAATCTTACTCCAAGCAAACATCAGTAAAGAGACTCTATAAAGGATTTGCAATCCCATCAATTTAACAGCATTTTCTGGCACAAAGGGAAATACAGACCGGGCCTTGTTGTGTTGCCGAGAAATGAATGACATTTTAATATGTTTTTAAGAAGTAATGTGAAATGTATGGAGGGTAAGTTTTGTTCTCCATTTGCAGTGTTGAGCAATCGAAACTGGAATTTCCAGGGGATGTTCTGTCTTCTGAGATGGTTTTAAAATTACCCACATTTTACAAGGGATACAAGAGGAAAACTCTACACTATTTTCTGCTAGAACAGAAGACTATCTCAATTTTATGAAGTAATACTGTACCTTGAAGTTCTTGGGGTGTTTGATCCCAGGCAGGCTTGATTTCCACATTCAGTCTATTCTTCTTAGGTTTTGTAGTAAACATTCCAGCTTCCTTATTCTAAAAAGTAATTCCATTTTAATTCCAAATAAAATTTTTGCTTTTGCGCTATCTCTTGCTATAGTTATTTGTTAAAATTTTAAAAGTACATGCTCCAGCTATTTATTTTCAATGTAAGCATTTGAAAAGCTTAAATTATAAATATATTCTTAAAATATTTGACCTCAGTTATTCATAAAATATCTTTGGGGAAAAAAAACCCTGCCCCCTCAAAATTTTAATATTACAAAAAGGACAAAAGCAGCAAAGATGGGCAAACAGAGAAAATAAAATATGTGAATAAAACTGGCAGTCAAAGCTTGAGCTCTAAATAATATCATATATAAAACATATGATATTCATGCAAGGGGTTACAACTGCTAAAACTTACCTGTGTGGCCATATCTTTTAGGAAATTCTTGTCATCATCTTCAACAGGGAAAAGGATGTTTGGTTGCTGGTACTCTACCACGAACACCTTTGTCACAACTGAACTCTCCCTGTAGTCCCTGAAAATCAATGTTCACAAAGCAATGAACCTGCCACAGACCTGTGTGCTGCAACAAGCAAATCACTGATGGACGTGGCTCTTTAGGTGGAACATCCCTTCCAAGCTTGCCAGTCATTATTTCAGTAGAATCTTGAGAAATATTCATTTGATAAATCAACTGTCATTCTCTAATACCTATGAAATTACAACAGTAACATTGAAATTGCTGTAAATATCCAAACCCCTCTGTCATGATTAATTGTCATTCTAGAGAATCTCTGCAAATGTCTTAATAAAAACAGACTGAAAACAAGTGTTACTCTAGATAGTGATAGCAAGAAGATCAACATAGGCCTAGGTTTTGTGTGTTATATAATGTTGTTATATTCCAGTGCAGACACAAGCACACTCTGGCTGCAGGTGCAGCTAACAGGGAACAGCAAGCACAAATCCCCAAGTGGAGGAGAAGTTTCTGCTCATTTGGAAATAAAAGATAATGCAACACAGTACAGACAGAGAATTTATATGTTCTCTCTGTCTCCAAGCATGAAGTTAGTTTGGACGAAGTCAGTGGCTGTGCAGCAAAATCCAGTTTTCTTTCTATGTATTGTACATTTGCTTCATCCAACACTGTACTTAAGCTGTGAGGTTCAGCATTCTGTGATCCTTTGGGAGGAACTAAGCAAATTCCTGGGAAGATGAACTTCTATAAATCCACTGAACCACTGGATGACCCCAGAAAACACCACCGTGGTTCCTCTGTGTCATGGTTTGACACTGGACACAATGCCAGTGCCCCATGAAAATATATTTTTTACTAATAACGGTTGTGAGATGTGATCAGGAACAGAGCAGAGCAGGCTCAGACTTAGAAATAGGGAAAAAAAAAACCCTTTAATAATCTACATAAAAGGAAAGAAACACACAAGGAACAGAATGAAAACTCTCTGAAACATTCCTCCTCCTCCCAGTTTCCATCCTTCATACAATTAGACAAAACCTTGGATTTCCTGATTAGTTAACAATACTCAAATAATCAATTCTCAGTCCATCAAAGAAGAGAGGAGTCTCTCTTGTAAACCATAGTGTCCTTCCATGTCTGGTGCTCTCACCACCATCCATGGACCAAAACTGCCCTCAGGATTCAAGGATGCTTTGCCAAGTACCAAAGCTCCGTTTTTGGGAACACAGNCTCACTCCAAACACTGCTCAGGAGGATTAATGTTTCATAAAGCTTTCTCTTCCCAAGGAAGGGTTAAAAAAAATCTCTACTGCTGTCAGGAAGCTTCACAGCACCTGCAGGACTCCCAGGGCTGGGGCCGGCACAGTCTGTCTTTCGGGGTGGGGGGGGCGTTGAAAACCATCTCCTCGTCTCTCCACCCTTCCATCCTGCAGAAGCTGGGTCAGTCCCATTCCCTTCCACCCTCTCTCTCTCTCCAGGCTCCGGCCTACCTCTCTGCTCAGGCCGCATGGCTGCCCCTGCCCCACCCAGGCCCAGGCCCAGGCTTCAGGCCTCAGGCTGGGCGGGGGAGGAGATCTGCTCCCTTCAACAGCCGGAACACAAGAGCAAGTTCCTCTGGGATTCTCTCCTTTATCTCCCTGTGTTCTCAGAGGTGACAAATCTCTTCAGTGGTCATACCAGGTGTCAATATTCAGTCTGACCGCTGATTGGTTTGACTATAACTTCCTCAAAAAACTCACTTCCTGTCAAACCAGGACACTCTGGTGTTTCTAATGATCACACTCCAAAGGATGAGCTCTCAGTGCAGTACATCCGCTTCTCACCCACAGCCTCCAGGATCACTGGACACCCACAGGCCAGGAGATAACATCCAAGAGGTAATCCAACCACTCAAACACTTGATAGATAGAAAGTATCCTGAGAAAGCCATGTCAGTGCAATTAATGAGGATCATTTAGATTGCAAACTGCCTGGGGAACGGCTCATCTCTAACTTGCAAGGTCTGGAATGCTTTAAACAACATGGCTACAAGCTATGACAGGGATACCTGTTCCTTCCAAAAACAGGCCTAAAATAAAACAGGATACTCACTTTGTAACTGCCAGGGCCTTGATTATTATTTTACCCACTGGTAATAAGATGGGACCCTTATACTCCAAAGTGTTACGGGCCCCATGGCCAGGCTTCCTCATGAGTTCTGGTTTACTTCCATCTAAAGTGTAATAAATAGAGGCCCCGGGTGTGTCTGAAAGAAACAGAGGAAGTAATTCCTCAGACTGTAGGCAACCTTGGAAAAACAAAGCACTCACTACCGTGCTTGATTTTTCTCACATAAAGAAAATAAAGCAGTTTCATAAGTGACTGAATGTTTGGGACCAAAATTCATGTTTCTCCCATGAAATATCAGTTACTCAACAAAAGCAATTTCATTGTAAGCAATACTTCTGACAGCAAAGTAGCTGTGCGATGGTTTTGCGTGAAAACATTGCAGCAGGTTGTCCATTCCAATGACAGAAAGGATATTTTCTGCCACGGTGAAAGGTGACAGTTCAAAAATTGTAATGACAACATTGGGAGTGAGCCTGGCACAGGATTCTTTCAAGCACTGTTTTTGCAGTCAAAGCAAAATGCAACAGCTTAAAAGTTTGGCCTTGGAAGCAAGTAAGCCTGTTAACACATATAATTTTTATGTCAGTAATATTGTTTGAATGCATAAAATTACATGCAAGTATATTTGGGGCATCAAATCTGTTGGTTAATTTTATAAGTTCCTTAATGAAATGCACATGCCAAAAATCATAATTGAATGCAAAGAAAGCAGAGAGGCCAAACATTTCAAATGGACACATAAGTAAAGGTTTGACATGGAGTCAAAGCTCTTGTTCATACCTGATTTTATTTCTATGAGAGTATTTGTGTCTATTTCCCGTTGAGCTTTCCCTGGAGGTGGGATTCGAAGTGGGATGATCTGAGGAACTGAGACAGAGCCAGCTGTCATTTTTCTCAGCAGTGATCTTTAAAATAGAAAAATAAAAAGGCAGACAATAATTTTTCTAAACAGAAGAATGCACTGAGAAATACAGCCTCTTAGCATGGCTCCTTGTCTTTATTTGTTTCTCTTAAAAGAGAGAGCACTGGATTCTTGAAACCATCCTGTGACTGTGATTCCGTGTGTTTGAGCTAGAACAGCTTTAGCACCATATGTCAGTGATATGTGGTAGGAGTAAGGAACAGGAATCTCCATCCTGATCATGTCAGATGTAAAACCAGCCTCATTTAGTTATGGCCCCCTAAATAAATACAGGATGTCCTGAAAAGGATTACAGAAAAACAGCTATTGCTTAAGCTTATGCCAGTTATCATGTGAATCAAGAATATATCCATAAACCAGGTGCCAAACCCGATTTATCCTAATGTACATAGTCAATATCATGTCATGTAATTCAAGAATGAAAAATTGCGTTTGGATAAGACGACATTTGGATAAGACGATAAGATCTGGAAATATACTCCAGATCTTGGGAGTTGATGCTCAGGGCCAGGAAACACATCTATGCTACACGGGTTTGGTTTTATAACCAACCCTCCAGTGCTCCGGAGACAACTCTTACGCTGCTCATCAGTGCAGGCAGTGAGGGTCACTCCTCACCCCCTCTGGGAAATCTGTCCCAGTGCTCAGTCACCCTCGCAGTAAAGAAGTTGTTCCTCACGTGCAGGTGGAATCTCCTGTGCCCCAGTTTCTCTCGGTTGCCTCTTTTCCCATTTTTGGGCACCACCGAGCAGAGCCTGGTCCATCCTCTGACACACACCCACCAACCACGGGCGGATCAGATCTTCGCCTGATCTGAGGGGGCCGACAGCTTTGCCCTCACGCCCCCACCTGCCCTTGGCACACGTGCACCTGAGGTACGCGGGGCTCCGCTCCAGCCTCTCGGGATCGCATCCCCGGCGGGACGCACGCGGCCGCACCGGCCCCTCCAGCGCGGCCAGGCCCCGCTGCCCGCCCCTTCACAGC
>WEIT01013800.1:118925-131829 GCA_013389985.1 Dryoscopus gambensis | reverse complement strand
GCTCCATCCCTGCTGTCCGGGCCCTGCTCACCGCGCTGGATCCCGCTCGATCCCGCCCCTCTCGCTCCGTTTCCAGGGACGCCGCCCGCCCGCCGCTCCCGGCGCCCATTGGCCGTTGCGTAGCAACCGACCCCGCCCAGCCCAGTGTCGCACGTCTCTGACGTCATCTCTCCGCGCCGGAGCCCGCCGTGCTATGGCGGAGGTGAAGGTGAAGCCCGAGGTGCCCGACCCCATGGACATCGAGAGCAGGTGCTGGGGGCGCCCGGAGGCAGGCATGGAGGCTGCCGGGCGGCGGAGTGGGTGGAGGCCGCCGGCAGGGAGGCCAGGGACGTGTTTTGGGGCGGAGGAAGCAGGTGTGGGGCGTGGCGGGGCCTTATTCAAGGCCTGAGAGGGGTGGTTCGACGCCCGGGTGTTCGTCAGGAGGTAGGTGCTGAAGGAGAGGGTTGTTGGGGGCACTGAGAGTTTCGTGCTGGAAGGTGCTTGGGGGGCAGTGGGGGTTGGGTTAAGTCACTTTCGGCTGTCCCGGTGTTTTTCCGGTCTTGGAGAGGGAAATTGTACACAGGGAGTAGGTGCCGAGTTCGTCGAGAAGCAATTGATGGATGCTTTTCCCCTGAGTTGCTCTTGTCACTCTTTTCCATCCTGCCTCCAGTACTGTTCGGATTTGGTTTTGGATGCAACAGAACATGACTTTAAAGTTGCTTCTCTCGTCCTGCAGGATCATTGAGCTGTGCCACCAGTTCCCCCATGGCATCACAGACCAGGTGATCCAGAATGACATGCCTCACATGGAAGCACAGCAGAGGGCTGTGGCCATCAACAGGCTGCTCTCCATGGTAGGGACGTGCCACCTTCCTCGTCTTCCTCAGCACATACATTGATGCCTTAACCTGTGTTCTTAGAATTAAAAGCCAAACACGGTTAGAGGGGGAAGAGGGTTTTACCTTTGTGTTTATTAAGGATCCTTAGAGTGCACCACATCCAGGAGCATACGCCCCTGGGGAATGCACTGGCAAATGCTCTTACACAATGGTCTGTGTGTACAATTATAGAACTTTGCATATTAGCATGTCTATCATAGATCCTCCAATGAGGGACCCTAGAGAAGCCCCTGTCATGAGGAACCTTCCCCCTACGTGGGTCTATCTTAGTTTACAGAATGTGTTCTGGAGAAGACCTTGGTGTCTGGGGCGTTTTGACCCCCAACTCCATGTTCAGTCTCTTGGCTTAACAGAACTTTGGGTCTAAGCTAGTTATCAGGTTTAAGGAATTACAAGTATGTGGGCTAAAAGCATTAGGGGTGCATAAAAGTTGCATAAAAGTGAATATGAAGGGGGATATAAGACGGATATATGAAAAAGCAAAAAATCATAATGACATCAACGTAACCACAAGGCCCGTTAGTGATGGGGAATTAATTAGCTGTAGAGAAAAGGGTGGATGTTAGCCCATGCTCTCACATGTGAAAGGCTTCTGTGAGCCCCTCACAAAATCCCAGGCTTGTGGATGGCTCTGAAGGCACGCAGGTGAAACATGCCAAATCTGTAAGGGCCAAGGCTGTAACTGTAGCAAAGGATCAGCTGGCAATGAAAGAGTGATTGTTAATTAGTGCTGTTACACACGCTTAATGCTCCTAGGCTTGTCTAATTGCTTGCCTCTTCCAAATAGGAAATAAGGATTTTGCCTGGCACAGGCATGCAGAGCAGAACAATCTTTTTGTGTGTGTGAGAGATGCCAGTGATTTGCTTCTGAGAGTCACTGCCCATCACAGCTGGCAGCTTTCCAGTGATGGCCACTTAGTGAAAAGTAGAACTTTGCTACTGGAATTTGGAATTGTTCCAGAGCTCCACTGTGATTTCTGGGTTTCCATGCAAATGAGTGCTTTGGTGGAAACTGAGAGCAAAGTATACAAGAACTTGATGTCCCTTGTAGCATGTGAAAGTCAGGAGAAACAATAGGAATTGTGTAGATGTTGTGGGAAGGGTCAGGAACTGTTTGTTATTTCAGACAGCTGATGATAAGTGGGTACTTTTCAGGGGAAAAAAATATCCTCAGGGCTATTATTGTTTCCAGTGGCTAGAAATGTTAGTTTTCATTTTTCTTTATTTAGTTGACGTTAAATAAGGTTTTTATTTTAGAATTTTAGAATATTCTTCTAAAACACCTTCTGAAACAAGCTGTTTGAAGGAAAGTAAATGCATTGTGCCCATCTCTCCTAGGGGCAACTGGATCTTCTGAGGAGCAGTGCAGGTCTCCTGTACAGAATCAAAGATTCCCAAAATGCGAGGTAAGCCTGTGTTTGCTGGGAAATATATTTGGAACACAATTCTTGTTTGTAGTTTAAAACAAATCCAACTTCTTTTAAATTTTGGACCTTTCAAAAATCCCGATGTCTGCCTTGTTTCACAGCAAAATGAAAGGCTCTGACAATCAAGAGAAGCTGGTTTACCAAATCATAGAGGACGCAGGCAACAAAGGTACTTTAAATTATGATTGTGAATGGTACTAACTGTGTTTACTTATGGGACCATTCCTGTCCAATGTCATAAGTGCTTGCCCAGACAATGCAAATATGAAATCTAAGAGTCCACATACCTTTAGTTTTGCCCCAATCCATTCTGTCCATTCCTTCCTTTTTGATGGGAGTGGCAGGATCCCTCCTTTGGTAGGCAAGTGACTCAAGCAGTGCTGTGATGTGACTTCTGGTTGGTGAGTATGTACAGAAACAAATGGTTTCTCCTATTTATTTCTGTTCACTTCTTTGTTTTTTAACAGGTATTTGGAGCAGGGACATTAGATACAAAAGTAATCTGCCTTTAACAGAGATCAACAAGATACTGAAAAACTTGGAAAGCAAGAAACTAATTAAAGCAGTTAAATCTGTGGCAGTGAGTACTTTGTGACTTCTTAAAAACAATTTCAAACATCCGCTGCATGCTTTGTATGCTTTTAACAGGGGACTGGGAGCAGAGGAACCTCATTTTCCCTTCAGCTTTCTCTTCGACTGTGCACCAGTGTTTGACTCTCTGCCTTTAGTGTGCAGGTTTGAGGTGCAACAGATGCTGGGTCACAGATCAGCTTCTCTGCTGTCTGTACACATCCACACACCTACTGTCTGCAGATCCTGCCCGCTCTTGTTCTGCCTTTTACACAAAAGACTTCTCCTCTTTTGTTTGTTAACTCTCTTTTCTACTGCTCTTTTCTCCTTTCTCCTCTCAAGACTCCACCCAAATAAGCAACCTGCCCAGTTGGTCCCAGTGTTGCTGGCACAATTTGATATTTCTGATACTGAAGCAATCTCAGCCTTTTATGTGGCACTATGGTTACCTAGCTGCAAGTGGCTCTGCAAGGTTCCTCTTCCCTGGATCTCCAGAAACTCCCTTCAGTTATCTGGTTCACACTGGGTCTGGTAAACCAGATGGAGGTAGAGAAGTTGGATATAGAAAAGCAGTAGCTTTTTCATGTTCTTGTGAGAGATGCAGGCTTCATCTAGTCTTCCAACACTGTGTTATAAAATGATTAGGAATTGAAATGTGTTGATCTTCTCTTTATCTCTGTGTTACCTGAGGTCGAACAAGTTGAGGATAGCTTGAGTCAGGTGGATTGCTGTGCCCCAGATACAGGAGTAATAAGCCACCTCTTTTGCAGATTATCTGCTTAAATGTTCCTTGCTTATGAAGGCTTTCAGCTGTTGAGAGGTGCACGTTTTCCTCCCACAGGCATCCAAGAAGAAGGTCTATATGCTGTACAACCTGCAGCCCGACCGCTCGGTCACTGGTGGGGCCTGGTACAGCGACCAGGACTTCGAGTCTGAATTTGTGGAGGTGTTAAATCAACAGTGTTTCAAGTTTCTGCAGAGTAAGGTGAGTGCCAAAGTCACCTGCCATTTCTTTTGTGCAAGTAATGGTTTTCTTTATAAAACAGGTGCCAGGCAAGGCTTAAGGTGTCCGTAGATTTTGGCCATTATTGCAGCTAGATTGGCAAATCTGCACTGGACTATTATTTTTGTCACAGCAAGTGTGATGGTGTTGTATTTTAATGACGGATATTTTTACACCCTCGACAAGGAGGGAAGCCTTTCATCTCCAAGGTGCAATGACAAACTGTCCTAGGTGACCCGAAATTGTGTATTCCTTATCTTCTGTATGCCAGCCTGCCCAAGATTATTACTGTCCCTAAGACCCAGCAACCTGAGAAAGAGGAACTTGTATGTGTTTTATCCTGGAAGGGGGAGTGCAGGGTCCCTTTAACAACGGGAAACGGACGCGAGGGAAGCGCTTTTGTTCTCCCTGGGCTCCCGAGGGGGTTGCCTGGGGCAGGTCTCCAAGTCGCAACCCGAGAAGCTGCATTTTGCAATCCAAACCTGCTCCAGAGGGAATTTCGCAATACCTTTTCCCCGCTGCTGCTCGGGCCAGCCGAGGAGGAGTCAGACCATCTCTCCATGAGTTCTCCAGCTGCCTGCCGTTTGCCGAGCGGAGGCGGACCTGCAAGTTGCCGGGGAGTTTTTTCCAGCGTTTTCAGCAGCATTGGAGCCTCTTGGCCAAAAACAGTTTGTCCAGGTTTTGTTTTGTCCCTGTCCTGCGCCGATTGTTGTTTGTGGGAGGAGGAAGTTCTGGAACCGCGGAGGCTGTTACCTTTTATCTGTTATCTTTTATCTTATATTTTTTCACTGATATCTTCTCCCATTTTGTCTCTACTGGTGAAAGTAGATGGGTTAAAACTAGAGGGGAAGGTAACTCATTTTGGAGTCTCCGCCCTGTATAATTGTCTTAAACTAAGGCACAAACCAGGCAGCAAAGAGCACAGGACCAAGAAATCTAGGGAGTCACTGTGTTTTCTGCAGAGCACCTCATTTCTGAGAGGGCATAAGGCAGCAGTCAGTCATTTAGTTCTGCCGAGAAGACACTTACCCCTAGTCTAAAAAGTCCCATTAAATATGTCTGCAGATAGTAGCATTTGTCTGTTCCATTACAATGTGTTTTAACTGGCTCTAGGTACAGCAGAAACTCTTTTTTTTTTTTTTTGTCAGCAAAATGCCAGATGCTGGTATTCCTTCATATTAATCTGAATCCCAGTGTAAATTTTATGTCATTTATTATAAAATTATATTTGATTGTGCACTGCATTGTCTCACATACACCAGTCTTAAGGACATGGTTTTAAATGCTAAACGTGTCCCAGAAATGGAAAACAAGTTTTGGTTTTGAGTCTGCCCGAAACTGAACCACGAAGGAGGCTCTTGGCAGTGAATGCTGACTGTAACTAACCTGTGCTTTTTCTCAGGCAGAGGCAGCTCGAGACAGCAAACAGAACCCCATGATACAGAGGAACAGCTCATTTGCCTCATCCCATGAGGTGTGGAAGTACATCTGTGAACTGGGCATCAGTAAGGTCAGAACAGATTCATCTCACTACTGTTCAAACTGTCGGTGCCTGATTAGCTGTAGGAGCTGAGTACTGCAAACTTGCTGAAGGGCTCATAAGTGTCTTAGTACCCTACAGCTGGTGTAGTGGAGGTGAGCTTTGTGGCTCCATTCCTTTTGGGGAGGGTCATTGATACTGCCTCAGATTCCAGGATAGCTTGTGCATGTGGGTTTTCAAAGATGTATAAAAGAATTAGCATTCACATCCTTGTACCATATAAACCAGTCTCAGCTGGTTTATATTTCATCATTTCTCTTTAAGTTTACATATGCACTTCAAAGAGTTTTAGGGAAGGGAAAAAATAGAAGAGGAAAAGTACCCTGCAATTACTGGTCACCGTCAACAAGTATACCTTTAGCAGCCTTGTCTTTTTCTTCTTTTACAATCATTTTCTTGCAAAACTGGAACTGTATCATGCTGGGATGATGGAGACACCTCAGGTGCAGAGGGAAGTTCTTTTTGGTAAACCAAGGATAGTGCAAATCAAAAGTGCTCAGGAGGTAGGCGGTATTAGTATTCGGTTTTCTTTTTGCATCTGCACAGCTCCACAAAGTTCCCAATGAGACTGGTGTCCTTTTCTGGACTAGGTTAGAACTCTTAAGGATTTGTTACTCACGGTGTTTGCTCATTTCCTCCTTGCAGGACTCACTGGCACGCATCTTCCCTAACATCTATTTCACAAATTGTTTCGTAGGTGGAGTTGTCAATGGAAGACATTGAGACCATTTTGAATACGCTGATCTATGATGGCAAAGTGGAGATGACCATTATTGCTGCCAAGGAGGGGACAGTGGGCAGTGTGGATGGGCAGATGAAGCTGTACAGAGCTGTCAGTCCTCTCATCCAGCCCACTGGATTAGTCAGGACGCCCTGTGGACTCTGCCCTGTGAGTAACTAATTCTGTGTATCATTAGTGGGTGCATGCAGCTCCCGAGCACAGTCCTGCAGTGGCCAGATGGCACATTGCAGGTTCTGCCCACGGGTCAGCCTCGTGGCTTTCCAAGCCAGCTGTGCTTAAAGCTGCCCGTGATGCCTTAGCTGTGGTGTAACAGGCAGGGTCTGTTGTCGGTCTAAAAACCTGCTCTGCCAGGTGTTTCCCACTTCCAGCCTGTCTCTTTACTGGACTCTATGGGAAAGGATGCCCTCAAGTGTAGCCTGTTCCAAATTGTGTTATATTTCTGATCCCAGGTTTGCTTGTGTTTTAACAAGCTACCTTATTTCTGTCTAGCTTTTGGTCTCTCCTCCTGTGAACTGGTTTGTAGGTAAAACTTGCCAGCATGTCCCTTTGTGGTGGGATCTGTTTTGCTCTTCTCCCTCAGAGCTGCTGTAAGGCTTCCTAAATTTTAGCCTCTGTTAGACCAATGCTGATCTACTGGGGAAGGAGCAGAAAACATGGAGCACACAGCAAGCATGATCCAGCTGGAGGCAATTACTCTGCTGACACAGGGCTTTCTTTTTTGCAGGTTTTTGATGATTGTCACGAAGGTGGTGAGATTTCTCCATCAAACTGTATTTATATGACAGAATGGTTGGAGTTTTAGAGTGAAAGAAAACTGTAAACTGGATTCTTGCTTCACAGCTGAGGTGACAAACAGCTTGCTTTTTTTAAAAGCGGACTTCTAAATTTGTAAGCAACTTCAGGACATGGAGTGACATACCAGCAATGTATCAGTTGTGTGAACTATCCTGGGAGTGGACTGGAACTGGAGTCAGAGCTGAAGATAAAGGCTGAAGTGGAAATGCGGATCCATTCTTGAACCAAAATTGGAGGTGGCAGCTAAGGTGGTTAATGTTAAAACAGATTTCTAAGCAACAGTTCAAAATAAATTTCAAGCAATGTTGAGACATTTTTGTCTTAACATTTATCAGTCCCTCACAGCTGATCAGGAAAACTTGCTAACAAGTGGTACCAAGAACGAGATCCCAAAGTTTGCTTTCAGACTAATGCTGCTGATGGATACTTAAGTTCTAAAGCTGACACTATTCTCCCATGATAGCTTCAATCTAATTGAGGACTAAGAATCTGATGTGGGAAAGATTCTGGATATGTCAAACAGAATTCACCGATTCTTTATTATCTTTCTTACCTGCTAATTTATCATTAAACCCCTGATTTTTCTTATGTACGTCTGTGCTTCATTTCCTGTATTGCTGCCTGGTGATGCATCTGCTGTATGTATTCCTTCATTATCAAATTTCTAGTGGTGCATTCTGTAGTTACACTGCATACATCAATATCTCCACTGAAATTTTGAGTAGATGTATTCTGGGAAGATCTGTTTTCCACAAGAGAAAGGGTTCCTATGGCCTGATGATACAGAGAAGTTTTTTATAGATTTTATAGATTATCTGAATACCAGCAAACTTGTGTTTCCCTTGAGCGTGACTCTGTGCGACTCCTTTTTCATAAATACAAATACTGTGCATATGTGGTCCAGCCAGCTCTTCCAGCATCCAGAATAGCAGAGGGCTGGAATGACACACCAGCAGGCAGGGCTAGACCAGACAGTCTGGTCCCTGCACCACTTGCTGCCTGTGCCTTCAGCTGGCTCTGTCCAGGCTAGATCTCTCCACAGTTACTCAGTATCTTCATAACAGTCTCCCAGCACTGGGGAGCAATCAGGGAGTCAAGCACAATACTGGGCCTGTTGCATCTGGCTATTTTCAAATGTGCCTGGCTGAAAATAAGCCCTTCTGGACACTGTGTTGGGAGGGTGATGGGCAGGCTCCCCTGTGGCTGAGTTAGCAGCATCCTGGGTAACCTGACAGAGGGTTAATGTAGATTTTGGAACAGTTTACCTCATAAGGATAAGAGACTTTACATCAGCATTTTCAATGCTGCCCAGGAGTTTGCACTTTCTAAAAGCAGTCTAGATCACAAATAAAAGTGTTCAAATCTTGCTTGATTTCCATTTCCCCTCTTACAGCATGGATGGAGGACAGAGGCTAATGGTGGTAAGTGCTGTACAAAGAATAAAAAGCCCCCATGGTTCCTGTCCCCTGCAGGGAGGGTATGGATGCAGAGGCAAAGGCTCCTTGTGTGGGAGCAGTTAGGTGTGTACTGGAGCAAACAGTGAGTACTGATAAGCTGGCAAGTCCATGGAAGGACTTTGATTGTCTCAGCGAGGTGAGCAGCCCCAGCAGGCTCTCCTTTTGCTGCAGTGTTGTCTCCAGGTGAAAGGGGTGCATATCTCTACAGAGGCAGAAGAGCTCTTACAAAAGAGATGTGGGGGTGAAATGATTGGAGCTTTGTTCTTCCTCTGCCCCCTTTAACCGCTCAGCACAGTGAAGCCAAGGGGAAAATGCTGCTCTCTTCCCTGGAGGGAGCCTTGGATCAGACATCTGTTACTTGGCCAAAGGTAATTCCACTGAGATGTGGGGCTGGGGTTGCCTTTGTCTTCCTGTCTTCAAAGGGTACCTGACACAATGGGGTCCTGAGTCCTGCTGCTGCAGAGATAACACAATGTTTGTGCTCCACTGCAGCTAGAAGATAACTTCTAGGGAAACAACACGACTTTATCATGCAGGTATGTCACTTTATGCTTTATAACCACATTCATTGGCAATAACAAAAAGGAGAGAAAACTCCTCCTCAGTGAAGAGCTTTAGGAAGTAGATAAATGGTTTATTAAGGTCTTTAAATTTTGGCATTGGGTTTATCTGGCTTCGATGACCCTTGTGGTATCTGAAGCTTCTTAGTGTTGAGCCTGTAACAAGACTAGTCAGATTTGGAAAAAAGGGCATATAAGGGAAAAGTAATTTCAATTTCCTATCTGTAAGATAGGAATCTGTCTGATCTAGTTTTATATGAATCAGAGAAATTATCTTTCTGTCACTCTGGTTCTTCATGAACCTGGCTAATCTATCAGCCTGAAATTCTTATCTGAAAAGGGAGTAAATGCTAAAAGGTAGCAATTGATAGTCTCCTTGGTTTTGTCAATCTTCTCCCTGGCGAAGCTGTCCCTCTTCCAAACTGGTATGAAATGCTTTGGGGAAGGTACAATAGTAGCTCCAGTACTCAGTATGAAAACACTTAGGTGTAGAAAGCTGAGTTATCCCTTAAAACATGGATGACAAATTGGAAGCATGATCTGCTCATTTATTTATGCAGGCCTCATACAAGAGGTCAGGGGTCAGCTGCTGCAGGGCCATGAGATCCCTCCTGAGCTGGAGAGAGCCCATCCTTGCTTTCATGAGCCCTGATCCTGCTGTCAACCCATGAGCCCCTTTTGAGTGGTTCCCTCACTGGTAGTAGCCAACTGTCCACAGGCAGCTTGGAGGGTGGGCACACCCAGATGCCATTTTGACACGGAATCAAGTGCAAAATTGCTTTTTAACTCCAGGAGAAACATTGACTATGGTAGCTGGCTGCATTGTGAACTGACAGTGTACCGCTGGCAGATATTGCCTGGCATGTGTAGCCTTTACAAAGTTTAAAACATTTGGATGAAAGGCAAACTTGAAGCTTTGGTATTGAAAACATTTACCCCGTGGCTGAGTGGCTGTTTAGTTTTTTCCCGGGTTTGGTTGTGGTGGTTTTTTTTTTTTTTTTTTTTTTTTTTTTTTTTTTTTTTTTTTTTTAATTTTTACTTTGATGGTAACTGACCCGTTGGAGGTGTGATGGCTAATTGTTGTTCCTCTGGTGCTGTTAGAGCACCATCTCCTGTCTCTTCCTGGGATGGCTCCCCCCAGGGCTCCAACAGGGAAAAAGCTCGGTCTTAAGCCACACTGGTTTCTTTTTTGCCTCCACGTGCTGAGCAGATTTTGGGGAGAAACTGTAGTGAGTGGAGACAGCTGAGTCTCCTATTGCTGCTAAACACCTGATGCTTTGAAACAGGCTACAGACACCTCCAACAGAGCTGTCCTCTGCCACACACAGACCACCTTTCCCTCCTCTTGGCTGGGAGTTCCTGTCATTTCACCTGCGAGAAATGCGTGGCCAGGCCCTCCTCAGCCACAGTAAGCCCAGCTTAGCTTGCAGTCTGGAGGAGACTAAAAGGTATTGTGACAAGCTCTGTGGATGGTGTCCAAGTTGGTGAAAATGTTCACTTCCAACATGAGAAAGTTGGTCATTGCACTTTGCTCACTCTTTGGGACATCTTCTGGGGAGTGGGGAGGACAGGGAAGCTCAAAGCTCTCTTCTCTTTCAGCTGTTAGACACAAACCAAGTTGGGGCTTGTGTAGGCAGCCTGTGGTGTTTTCCTTTCTCCCACTTTTTTGAGCAAGCTTGTGATTCTTCCAGGAAATGCTTTTGGGAAAGCTTTGGGTTATTTGGCCCACAGACACAGGGCTTTAAGATCGTGCTCCTCTTCCAAACTGCTTTGGTTTAACACAGCAGACAGGTAAACACCACACAGTGTTCCCATACTTCCCCCCACAGTGGGATGGGGGAGAGAATTGGAATAAACAGTAAAGCTTATAGATTTGGATAGACAGTTTAACAGGGCAGGAAAGGAACGGAAAATAATGATAAAAGATTACATAAAAGAAGTGATGGACAGTGCAGTTGCTCCTCTTCTGCTGACTATTGCCCAAGGAGTGCCCAAGCAGTGGGCTGGAAGCCAGCAGCCGACTCTCCACAGTTTTATTGTTCAGCATGACACAGTACGGTCAGGAATAAGGAATGACCCTTGAGCCACTTGGGGTCAGTTGTCCTGTCTATGTCCCCTTCCAGATTCCTCGGCACCCCCAGGCTCCTGGCTGGCAGGGCAGAATGAGAAGCTGAAAAGTCCTTGACTTAGCGTAAGAACTGCTCAGCAAGAACTAAAACATCAGGGTGTTATCAACATCTTCCTAATCCTAAATAAAAAATGCAGCACTAAACCAGCTCCGAGGGAGGAAAATTAACTCTGAAAGTTGAAAGCAGGACACAAATTCACAGTAGTTACTCAGCATTTTAGTTAATCTAATGCTTGCAGGAGGGTGCACTATGGCCTTGAAGCCCTGGGTCCTAGTAAGGCTCTTTGCTGTTGAGATGTGGCAGTGAGAGGAAGATGTAAATTGAAGGACAAACAGGCAACTTCAGAAAAGCATATTTGCTTTGCCTCCTACTTGGAGAGCCAGTCCCGGGTCTTGGAATGCTAGCAATAGTAGTAATTTGAATTCTATGCACTTTAGCATACACACATCAGTAGTATGCTTCTACTTTTTTATTTTTTATTTGGGATGTCAGGAAGCTGGGAAGGCAAAATTAATGTTCACCTCACACAGCATTTCATTTTGCTTTGTTTTGGACCTGGAACAGTACTCTGCACATTCCAAACAAAGATTTCTGTTGCATTTAAAAGAAAGAAAACAGGAAAAAAAACAAACCCCAAAGCTTGACAGTGCATGGGTGAGTGAACTTGATCACAGGGCATTTATTTCCTTTAAGCAAAGGTGGAGTGGTGCCCACACGGAAGCCGGGGGGATATTTATAAGCTGACCACTGCGTGAATTTAAGGCAAACACCCAAACTATTAGAAGCAGATTGAAGTATTTCTCTGCAATGCCTTTGCCCCTCGAATAAGTGTGAAAGTCTGAAATGGATTCGGGTCCGTGCATTCAGGTAGGACAAATCTCACTGGCATGGCTTCACACAAAGCTGCAGGGGAGGATTCCTGTCTTGGGCTCACTAGGAGGCTTTGCCTCCTTGGCTTTGGAAGAGACTATGGGAAGCAACAAAAGATGGAAGCAATGAAAGAGGAAACATATTTGCTTAGTTTCAAGGCAGAGACAAGTTCCTGGGGCCAGTCAGGTGTGCCAAATCTCTACCTCAGATCCACAGGCTCCCTGAAAATTGTGTCCATCCCCGGACCTCTCCTCTCCAGAGGGTCTGGGCACTGCAGGGGTCTTCCCGGTGGGCTGGGGTACAGATTTCCTGGCAGAGTGATCAACTACTGTGGCCTCAAGCAGACGCGGGGGTAAAGCTGGTTCAGGGAACAGAGTGCGAGGAAAATCCAATGGATTGTCCCTGCCTTGCTGCTGGGCTGGATGGCCTCATGACTTTGCCCAGCCTGTGTCGCTGAGCCAACGTGCCCGGGGACAGAACCCTCGGCCCGAGAGAGGAGCCAGGAACTGAGACAAAGGTGAGACTCGGTGGGGCTCGCACAGTTTATTTCTTTAAAAAGCGTCTCTGTGTCATCAGTGGAGTGTTACTGATAACCTTTTCCCAGGAAGTTCTATGCTCCGTGCTGAACACGACAGCACGCTCCCAAGCAGCCCAGCCCCCTAAGGGCAGAGCTGCTTCCCTCATGCCGTGCCAAAGCAGGAACGCGGCACCGCACCAGACACTTCGCAGGGACGGCCTGTCGCCATTCCAACACGGAACCTGCCGCCCTTAGCCAAGATGCACCCCCTGCCGCCTCCGCTCCACCATGTTTGGTAGGGGCAGACCGCCGCTCCCAGGGGCGGTGTAGGGTGCCCTTAGCCAAGATGGCGGCCGAGCCTCGGCCGGGCGGGGCGGGTGTGCCGCCGCCGCCATCTTGGCTGCGGGCAGCCCGTA
>WEIT01013800.1:103262-118914 GCA_013389985.1 Dryoscopus gambensis | reverse complement strand
GTTGGGGGGCCGGTGGTGTCCTCTACAGGAAGGTCCGGAGGGGGCGGTCAGTGGTGTCCCCTGAAGGGATGTCGAGCATGGTCAGTGGTGTCCCGTGCCGCGGTGCTTGCATGGGGGTCAGCAGTGTCCCACAGAGCAGCACGGGGCTCCCTTTGCCCGGGGTGGGGATCGGTGTGCCCCCCAGGGCAGGGCTGCGGTCAGTGTGTGCGCTGTGGAGGGTCAGCGGTGCCGCCTGGAGCAGTGCAGCGGGTCCGTGCTGCGGCCTGTGCCCGTGCTGGGGATCAGTGGTCTGGGGGGCGGGGGTGGCACCTGTGGCTGTACAGGGGATCCGTGGTGGCCCCTATAGCCATGCCAAGGGCAGCAGCTGGGTGATGACATCTCTCCTCCTGCTGTCCTGACCCCAAAGTAGGGCCACAGCCCATGGCAAACCCAGCACGGCAGTCGAGGCT
Organism: Dryoscopus gambensis; assembly: GCA_013389985.1. Classification (NCBI taxonomy): domain Eukaryota; kingdom Metazoa; phylum Chordata; class Aves; order Passeriformes; family Malaconotidae; genus Dryoscopus; species Dryoscopus gambensis. Next base: position 118,465 of record WEIT01013800.1, on the reverse strand, counting down.
CTGCCTGGGGCAGGGAAGTGGTGCTGGGCTGCAGTTGGAGGAACACGGGGTAAATCTGCCCTGTGGCCGTGCTGCATGCCTGAGATGTCAAATGTTTGTCTTGCTGTTCTGATGTGCAGAATCTTTTGCAGGCAGACTGAGATTTGACGTTCATCCCGACAGGCCTATTTGTGGTGGGGGTGTGTTGTGAACCCTTCTGTTTGTCCATCCAGAGATGGGGGTGGAAACACAGGGCAATTCTCCCTAAGCTTTATTTAAATCCTTAATAGCAGGGAAGAAAAAAAGTCAATGAATTTGGAGTTCTGTAGGAAAATGTTACACCAAAACTTGCCCTCCTCTGAGAGGAGGTGATGCGTCTGGTTTCTCATGCACGTGGCCTTCCTGAATGTCCCACCTGCAGTGAGGACCAGGAGTAAGGTAATCCTGGAGCATCTGCAGCTGTAGGCGAACCTCTGAGTTTCCTTGTCTGAAGCAGAAAAGGTGGAGCTGCTGCTTTTGGATCTGTGAGTTGCTGCTAGTGTTGTGTGGTGTTTGTGGTCTGGATTTAACAAATGAGTTTGTTAAACGGCTTGTCCTTGCCTTTCTCAGAGAAGTCAAAGGTAGTGATGGCCTAGAAGCTCTTGTTTGTGTCTTATTTTGAAGAGTTCAATGAGGCAACACAGATAATGACTCCTCTGTTGTTTTCAAGGAGGATATTCCTCCTTGATGTTTTCTGAAGTCTGCTGGACTCTCAATTCCTTCCTTACTGGCGGTGGGACAATGATACCGTGCAGAGTGGGTGTCCAAAAGACCTCTTTTGACATTTTGTCATGGACTCCTTTCCCTTTGTAAGCAGGTCAGGCTGGCAGCCTGGGGATATTTGTGATTGTTTTGGTCTCAGACGTGGCCTCGGCTGCTTTTGGATCTGTGAGTTGCTAACGCTCCAGGATGTGTTGCAGATCTCCCCTGTTTTCCTTTACTGACCCAGCCAGGCAGGATTGCCTTGAGGCCAGCATGAGGCTGGTTGGGTTTTGAGATGTTTAATGTGAATCATAAGAAAAAAAGAAAAACCCTTGCATTCTGACCTTGAATGTCAGTTTTCCTAGTTTCTTTGTTGGATTTGGTGGTGTTTTAATTGGCTGTAGTGTTGATGAGCGCACTGGACAGAAGAGATTAATGGAGTCACATGGTTCATTTGATAATGGGATTAATTTATTGTACTGTATCGGCTTTGTCCTGCAGCGTCTTGTGCCCCCACCTGTAGCTGACCTGCTGAGCTCCTTTGCAGGCCTGTTGTCCACACAGACGCCTGCTGCCCGAACGTGCTGCCTTCTGTCTTTGCAGAGCTTCTGCAGGGCCATGGCGACGTACCTGGAGTTCATCCAGCAGAACGAGGAGCGCGACGGAGTGCGCTTCAGCTGGAACGTGTGGCCCTCCAGCAGGCTGGAGGCCACAAGGATGGTCGTGCCCCTGGCCTGTCTCCTGACCCCGCTGAAGGAGCGTCTGGACCTGCCCCCCGTGCAGTACGAGCCAGTGCTTTGCAGCAGGCCGACCTGCAAAGCTGTGCTCAACCCACTCTGGTAGGATTCGCTTGGCTGGGGATCTTAGGAGAGGCTGGATAGCACCTAATTTTCATCTGAACTTCACTACTTCCTTATTCCCGTTTTTCTCTGCTCAGTTCTTGGCAGCCTCTTTCATTTGGATGTGGTGGGCTTGTTAAAATCCATACATCAACGTGCCTGTCACTAGAGCTGGCAAGAGCAAAGGAGACAGAGGGGTCTTTGGGGAGAAAGAGAGTCCTCTCTCTCTGACTTGTTAAGTACAGAGTCCTCTCACCATCGCAGAGAATTTTGTGGTGAATGAGGAAACTCAAACAAAGATGCCTGTTATACTGATATTGTGCTCTGGACTGTGATGTTCACTAGTTTTCCTGCTTCCTACACATCCTGCTGCTTGTGGGGCAGTTCCAGTGTGAGCATAATGAAGTCATTTTAAAGGAATATCTCCGTCCCAAAGTCATGTGATGATCATGTGTACTTGGAGTATGGTGCTAGGCTGAGAAAAAGCAGGGAATGCCAGCAAGAGGAGGTGAAATGAGATCAAAGCCATGGAATGAGAACGTGGCGAGGCATCCCGCTCTAGCAGGATGTTGTAACGGGCTGAGGAGAGTAAACTCTGTGGGACAGGGAACAGCCTGTTTGTTCCGTGTTTGCACAGGATCTGGGTGGGTGGCTCCTGCTGCTCTGAGACTGGAGCACTTGTGTGCTATAGCTGCACAAACAATAAGACAGTGAGGTAAGCCTAAGTGTAGTGAATGATCAGACCCAAGTCTGTGTCTGCCAAGGGCGAAGCTTCAGAGAGCTGTCAGTGGTCCTCATGCTGACAAACCTGGAAATGGCAGGGCTGCATGAGCTAATGAACTTCCTGGTAACAGAGCAAGAGCAATCCCTAAAACATTTACTGTTCAAGCTGGAGTGTCTGTTTCTTCCTCAGTGCTGTGAACTAGCATAGATTAATAAATTAATTGTGAAGCTGTGCTGTAAATTTTTCCTGAAGTCATGCCAATGCCTCATCTTTCCCTTGCAGCCAAGTTGACTATCGGGCCAAGCTTTGGGCTTGTAACTTCTGTTTTCAGAGAAATCAGGTAAGTTGGAAAAAGCACTTACACCTTTTCAGTGAACATTTAATTGACGGCCTTCCCTGGACATTAAGCATAAATTCTGCTTCTCTAGATCCCTTCACTTGGCCTTCTTCTCTTGCTGAACCCAGGCCAGAGTACAGTCTGCTTTACCTGACATCTTGTCAGTGGTTTTACTGGCATGCAGAGCATAGGAGGGAGATAAAAGTGCTATTTTGTTCCCTGTGTTTCAGTGTGTTTTTTGCATTTGATATTTATTATTCTTGCAGAATATGAAATTCATTAGATTTGAATAGACTTTTGCCATCAGAAACTATTGTATGGCTAAAAGAATTTCAACTAACACATTGTTGCTGCTGTAGTCCTACCTTTTATTTACACTGGATGGAGCAGCTGTCCATCCTGCTGGCCACTTGTTGTCTGTGCTCAGGAAAACAGCACTGTGGGTTTCTTGTCATGAATTAATCAGGTTGGTGCAGTGGCGGTAAATAAAGAGTTGAATCATCAGCAGGGCAGGCTCTGTACTGCAGAGGAGAGCCCTACATTTTTGTCCTGTAACTTCCTTGTCCTAATTTTTTGTTCTCTTTTTCAGTTCCCCCCAGCATATGCAGGCATTTCTGAAGTCAATCAACCAGCAGAGCTGATGCCTCAGTTTTCAACAATTGAATATATAGTGCAGGTAAATGAACCACAGGCGAGTTTGAAGCCCCCAGAATTGTCTTGTTTGTGACAGATGATATATGTGTAAAAGTTTCTTGGGATAATGCAAATAAATACCATGTCTGCAGGGTGCTTAAGAAGGGGCTCATTTTATTCCTTGGCTGGAGGCTTTATAAAGTGTCATCTCTTCCCACATCAGCGAGGTCCGCAGACGCCGTTGATCTTCCTGTATGTTGTGGACACGTGCTTGGAAGAGGAGGATTTGCAGGCCCTGAAGGAGTCCCTGCAGATGTCCCTGAGCCTGCTGCCTCCCGATGCGCTGGTGGGGCTCATCACTTTTGGCAGGATGGTGCAGGTTCACGAGCTGAGCTGTGAAGGGATTTCCAAGAGCTACGTGTTCCGGGGCACCAAGGACCTGACAGCCAAGCAAATACAGGTGTGCTCTGCCATCCCCCAGGCCAGGGGCTTGTACCTCTCAGCTCTGTTGGGCTCTCCAGCACTGGGCTCTCTAGGAGAAAGGATAGCTCAGTGCTCTTAACTGTGAGCCTGTTGCCCTCCCAGTGTCTGTCCTGTCTTTTTGCCTTTGTAAATTTCTTGGAAGCTTGTTCAAGGTTGAGTTTGCATATCTCACATAATGGACCCATGATCCATTCCTGATGGCGCTGCAAAGATTAATAATTTTACAGATGTAAATATATTTAATGCTGCAGTATTGCAGACCTCAGGGTATATTAAATAATAATATAAATAATATGTTCAGTGTTTGACTAGTATATCTTCTCTGCCTCCTCTTTACTGTTTTCTAGGATATGCTTGGGCTTTCAAGGCCGGCTGTCCCCATGCAACAGGGAAGACCTCTTCAGACCCCAGAGCAACCTGTTATTTCCAGCAGGTAAGCTTCACCAGCACAGCACACAGCAGGGCAAACGTTTTATGCCCCTTTATGTCTGTGGTCACTCTTCTAACCCTGGGTTTCCCAAGAGGGGAAAGAAGATATGAATGATATTGTCTTGTCACAGTTATTTGCCTCTTTTGAGTACAGTTTTCTTTTCCTCACCTCCTCTTTTTCAGTGGCAGCTCTCATGTGTTTCAGCAAACTAACTCACTTTTGAACTTCTTTCCTGTTCTTTAGGTGACTTTGCCTTCTTGTCAGTTCCTGATGTCTTGCTTTGATAAATTTTTTTTTTTTTTGCACAGGCTTGTTATCTTGGAAAGTTTGGATGTAAGAAGGCAACCTGCTGCATGTCCCTACTTCTGATTACTGTCTCGGTGCAATTTAAGTGTGCCAGGAACAAAGAGGCACTTTTTTCCCTTCTCTGAGCTTAGAAGCAGGAAAACATTGTATTTCAATTTTTGCAGGTTCCTACAGCCCGTGCATAAGATTGACATGAATTTAACAGATCTCCTTGGAGAGCTGCAAAGGGACCCATGGCCAGTGACTCAGGGAAAGAGACCTTTACGTTCTACTGGAGTGGCTCTTTCAATTGCAGTTGAGTCACTGGAGGTACTTTTAATCCTTTAAACTTTAATGTTTGAGATGAGCAGGTCAAAGTAAGCACGTGGCACTGCTTGCCGAGATGAGTGCAGGTGTCAGTGCAGGTGTCAGTGCAGGTGTCAGTGCAGGTGTCAGTGCAGGTGTCAGTGCAGGTGTCAGTGCAGGTGTCAGTGCAGGTGTCAGTGCAGGTGTCAGTGCAGGTGTCAGTGCAGGTGTCAGTGCAGCTGGGTTACACCGGGGTGCAGAGGTGCAGTTTGTCTCTGCTGACACTTGAGCTGTGTTAGCACCAGCTGATGTAGCGTGGGCTGGAAGGTTCCATCTAAATGGTAAAATTCACAGGTGCTTAAAGGTCTCAGTTTCTTGTGCGTGTTGCCACACAAGAGGTGATACTACACACTGGATTTATCTGAGTGCCATCTAAGATGCAAGTAAAGAGAACAGAAACTGCCTGCTTCCTGTTTTGAAGACATGAAGCTTGACATGGTTTGAGTTTAAACTCACAGAGTGCTGTGACAGTCAGGAAATACCTCAGTATTGAGGCGGCCTCTAGCAGGGACAGGTCCCCACTGACATTTACAGAAGCACATGCAGACCCTTCTCTAAAGAAAGCATTGTTGCCATTTAATCAGTTTCCTTTTTTTTTTTTACCTCCTCCTCCTCTCTGATATAAGTCTTTGTTTTTATTTTAGGGCACATTTCCAAACACAGGGGCCAGGATAATGCTGTTCACAGGTGGGCCACCAACACAAGGGCCAGGCATGGTGGTGGGAGATGAACTGAAAACACCCATCCGTTCCTGGCACGACATAGAGAAGGATAATGCAAGGTTCATGAAGAAGGCCACCAAAGTAGGTGCTGGTGCATGCTGGGTGTGTTTAAAAGCTAAAACTGAATATTGTGTCAGAACACCACATGTGTTTCGTGGTTGTCCCTTGAAATGCTCGAGTCTTTGTGTATGTTAAATTATGAGAATGGTCAAGGGAAAGGGTAAGAAAGACTTCCTCCTAGTTCTCCATCATGGTCTTGTGCCTTCTCAGAGAAGGAAATATTTCAGTGTTGTTTCTTAGCTGATGATGGGTGGAGAGTTTGTTCATCCACATCATTGTATCTCCTTCTGGGTAGGAAAAACCCTGTCTCCCAAGGATTGGTCATTTCCAGGAAGCCTTCTTTGGCTTCTTGATCTATAAAAAAACCATTAAAATAGTAAAAATGTCAGATACTAAATGTCCCTGTCAGCTTAGATAAAGCAGGATGACACCTCTTCTCTTAACTATCACCTGAAAATCTTTGGGTTCCCACTTGGGGTTTGAACCCACTTTGGGTTCATCACAGACTAGATGATCCGTGTCATTTATGCACTGTCTGTATTTGAGACTATAAACTCAGGCTCATCCAAATGCATCCCCACCCCCCAGAAGGGAGCAGTGTGCTGCAGCCAGCATCTATTTGGTGATTGCCAAATCACTGGTGATTGCCCCGTGTGTACCTTGTGTTGGCCTGAGATGGGGAGCAGCAGGAATCCTGCAGGCTGCAGCCTCCTAACGCCCGTGTGTGTTCCCAGCACTACGAGACTCTGGCCAACCGCTCTGCGGCCAGCGGGCACTGCATCGACATCTACGCCTGTGCCCTGGACCAGACGGGGCTGCTGGAGATGAAGTGCTGTGCAAACCTCACTGGGTATGTTCACAGCAGGGCTGCGCACAGCCGGCACCTGCTTTTTGGGGTTTTTTCGGAGGGGGAGAATGGTTCAGAAAGCAGTTAAGTGTGCTGTCAGGGCAGGAGGGTTTTTATCATTCTGTCCTAAACTGTGGTTTGAATTTGCCAGGAATTGTATGGCAAGCCTCACCTGATCCCAGTCCACATTTCTGGAGTCTCAAAGCAGCATGTGAATTAGCACTGCTGTTAGGAAACTGGATGGTGGGTAGAAGCTTTCCTTGTGTGGGCCAGATTTTCTCTGCTTAACAGCTCGCTTATGCTTTCTCCAGGGATTCTTGACTTCCCTGGGTCCAGTTTTAAGTGGCATCTCTAAGGCGTAAATGTCTGTGTTCCATATTGCTGAAAATAGTCTCTGTGAGGAAGGCCCTGTGGTAAACGAGGCCTTTTGGGGACTTGGCATGTCTTATTGCAAGTGCAAGGTGTTTGTAAATAATCCCTCTGTGCTCAGCGGGGAGAAGAGAGACTGTTTGACCCTGTGGTTGTGTTACTGAGCTGCATCTGGTCAGGCCTGAGTTTGCCAGGGCACTTAGGGGAGGCCCAGCACAGCCCCACGCACCTTCCTTGTGCTGCAGTGGTGCAGCCACCCCTGGTGTAGTGTGGGTGGTTCCAGCCCTGCTCAGGGAAGGCAGGCTGAGCAAAGAACTTCCCAGGGTTGAAACGTGAACGTTTTGAAGGCAGCTAAAGCAGTGGCAAGAAATAGAGTTGAGAAAGCAAACTGGCAAAGATGGAGCACTAACCTGTGTGGCTTTGTAGGAGGCACCCATGAATCTGCGCTCCCTGGTGTGAATCCTGCCTGTGCAAAGGCATGCTGTAAAGCAGTAACTGCATGTGTTTGCATGTGTCAGAGGTGCAGGGGATGTATCCTGCGTACTTCTAGTTCCCAGTTGCTTCAGTTCCCCTCTGTGCCACTTTTTCTTTCCCAGGGGACACATGGTGATGGGAGACTCCTTCAACACTTCTCTCTTCAAGCAGACCTTCCAGCGGGTATTCAGCAAAGGCTACAACGGGGAATTTCGGATGGCTTTTGGTGCAAATCTGGATGTGAAGGTGAGAGGTTAGTTTGGTTGGATGACAGGAATGGGGAAATACAGGTGCTGTTCATTCAAAAGTCAGTTTCAGTCTCTGGGGTGTTTAGGGCGTAGGAAGGTCTACATGTTTGAGGTCAGATGTAGTGCTGCTTTGGGAGAAGCACTGTACTGGAGCGCTTTTTATTTGGAAGCTTAGTAAGTTTGTGGGTTTCGTTGGGTGGGATTTTTTGTTGTTGTTTGGGGTTTGTTTGTTTGTTTGTTTTATTTTTTTTTAAAGCAGTCTCTCAGCACTCAGCAAGGAGCATTTCATGCTGCCTCATCCCTATAAGTAAGTCTTCATTGTTAAAATGTGGCTCTGTAGATTCTCTTACTTTCACTAATTGTAGCAGTAGATAGTCTGGGAAAATACCATGTAATTAAAGCTGAGCAACTGATTTAGACTGTGTGTATTCTATTTGACTGACTTCATTAAAAAAAAACCCCACTTTTTTTTTTTTTTTTTTTTTTTTTTTTTTTTTACTTTGTTCAAGACCTCCAGGGAGCTGAAAATTGCAGGAGCCATTGGACCCTGTATATCCCTGAATGCTAAAGGGCCATGTGTCTCTGAAAATGTAAGTTTCTGACATGGAAAAATCTTTAATAAAGAAGTAAATAAACAATGCAAAGTTTCTGTCTGGACCTATAGCTCAGCTAGAAAGTCAGAGTTTTCAAGGAAACATCCCTAGGAAATAACAGCCTTTCCTAGACTAAATAGTTGCTTACTAAGGCTTTATTTTAACTGTATGGCCTTCAGTAACTTCATTCCCACCCAAAAGATAAGGAATCTAGAAGGCCTCCCATTACATGTACCTCTAATCAGAATTTAACGTAAGCTTGCCTTTCCAGCTGATTTATAAAAATATGGATATCGATATTCGTCTCAACAGACAAAGAACTCTCTAACAGCTTAAGTTAGAAGGTGTGTGTTTATTGCTGCAAGGCACTGTGGGAGATAGCTCTCCAAAGGCGCAGTGTGAAAATCAAGATGGTTACAGAGTCTATTTATCCATAAAAGTATTGAATATCCAAAATACAAATACATATTCATAGTACAAACACCACCCCGTCCCTGCTTCGTATTATAATTAGTTTGAAAGTCGTTAAGCATGCGTAGTGTGTCTTTTGATTTGGGTCAGTGGTCCTGTAATTTGAGGAGGGGTTTCTGAAGCTGAAGTAAAACTTGTCATCCTCTCTGTGTCTTTTTCACCTCTCTGAGTTTTAACAATGTAAATTACTTCTGGTAGAACTCCAACTCCTCGTACGTGACCTAGAGTGGGCCACCAGATGGGAATGATCAATAATTGTCAAAATTTCTTTAGATCTACCTTTTGATTCATCTATTTCTAGCCTTAAGCACAGCTTGAGTAAATAAGTAATGACATGCAATTTGTTTTTTGCATCCGGGATTGCTTATCTGGTTCCTGTTTCGCTTGTAACTATTAACTTCTAATTGTCTCCAGCTGGATTTACTTACTTATCTACTTTAATTAATTTCTACAAAGTTGATTTTTAGTTGTGATTACAGTTTTCTCTAATATCCAAGTTTCAGTGCTTCACTGCAGCTAGAGGAAAATTGCTGCTTTCTTTTTGATTCTGTGCAGGAACTTGGAATCGGAGGGACATCTCAATGGAAAATCTGTAGTCTGGATCCCAGTACAACTCTGGCCATTTACTTTGAAGTGGTAAATCAGGTCAGTCCTGGCTTCTCTCTCTTTTTTTTTTAATCATCTTTTTTTACACATCAAACTACTTGTTACTTGGTCAGAAAATGCAATGGCATCCCCTGTGTTGCAGGTGGATGGTTGCAAAGCAACCAAGTGTTTTGTAACGAGGAAATAATCTCAGAAATGGTTTGCGTGTGTCCCTTTCTTTTATGTGCTGTGGGGGCTTGTTACAGTTGGGAAGAGTTAATGGAGAAGCCATCATGTTTTGAAGGCTGACCTTGTTTCATTTGCAGCACAACGCACCCATCCCCCAGGGAGGCAGAGGGGCAGTGCAGTTTGTCACTCAGTACCAGCACTCCAGCACACAGAGGCGCATTCGTGTCACCACCGTAGCCAGAAAGTGAGTACCCCGTGCCAGTGCTCTGGCAGAGCCGCAGCAGCTGCAGCTCCACTCTGTGCTGGAATTCCTGGCTTTTTGTTGCATGCATTGGTGCTAACCCTTTGCTAACCCTGCAGCTGGGCAGATGCACAGACTCAGCTCCAGCACATCGAGGCTGCGTTTGACCAGGAGGCTGCTGCCGTGCTCATGGCACGGCTGGGAGTGTACAGGGCTGAGTCTGAGGAGGGACCTGATGTTCTGCGTTGGCTGGACAGGCAGCTCATCAGGCTGGTAAGACCAACACACTGAGCTTGGGGCATTCGTGATTTCAGTAAAAATGGAAGTGACAACAGCAATCTTTTTTCAGATTGACTTGCTTTGTTTGTGTTCTGGTCATGGTCACATAGCTGTAGCATGGGATAACTCAGAACCCAGTGTGATCAGCAAATTTGGGGTGGGGTAGGTAAACATTCCATCATGCTCAAAGGGTTAAACCTGGGACTGAATAAGGGATAATGAAACACAGAATAATGCAGTTGGGAACGTCTCTGGTTCAGCCCTCCTGCTTAAAGTAGGGCCAGCTTTGAAGTTAGAGCAGGTTGCTCCAAGTCTTGTTCGGCTGAGTTTTGAAGATCTCCCAAGATGGGATTTCTCTTGCTTCTCTCAACAGCCTGTTCCAGCATCTGATCACAGGCACTGATTTTTTTTTTTTCCCTCCCCTGCCTCTATCCCTTGATCAGAATTTCCATTTCTCCAGTTACCCGTCAGCTAGACAGCAGGTTGTCTCCCTTATCCCACTCTTCACCAGGCTGAACAAATCCAGCTTCTTCAGCCTCACTTTCTTCATAAGATGCTCCAACCCCTGACTAACTTGGTGGCCTCTGCTATACCCAATCCAGTATATCCACATCTGTCTTGCACTGGAGAGCCCAAAACAGCATTTAGATGTGGGCCAAGTTCAGGGTAGTAATCTGAATTAATTCTGCAACCTCCTACTGTCCCTTGCTTTGAATTTCACAAGCCCAAATTGTCTAAATCACTGTTGGCCTTGTCCAAACACCCATGTGGAGTTGGTACTTACACAACATGGCACATCAGACCCTAAAAAACCAGGGCCAGTCTAATAGAGATTTGAGCACAAGCACAAACAGGAACATGCTGTGTGTTGAAATGACTGTGGGATCATTTAGATTTTAATTGCTCTAAAACCAGTGATGCTTATTTTCAGTGAAACAGTTGGTGAAATGCTGGTCTGTTGCTGCTGTTCTGCAAGAAGTACTTGCTGCAGAAGTGCTTCATAGTGTACAAAACAGTTTAGGTGTAATGTAGTAGCCTTGAAGTAATGGGAAAAAAATGGGTAGTGCTGTAGAAGCACCATTTCTTTCATTCTTGGGTAATTTCAAATCTAGATTTTATTAATATATATATCAAAATAGATTGAATCTTCATTCTCATTCCAGTAAAACAAAGAAACCACTGACTTAAAGAAAAATAGCCTATAAATGTTGTAGTACTTGTTCTTGTCAGGTTCATGCCTTGATTGTTTAAAAAATTAGCAAAAGAACACCCTGCTAGGAAAAAAGGTGTTAATTCTAAAAAAAATAAAAAATAGAAAAAAGAGGGAGATAACCAAAGTATCCCTTTTGCTTCCAACAGTGTCAGAAATTTGGACAGTACAACAAAGATGATCCCAACTCCTTTAGGCTGTCAGAATCATTTTCTTTGTATCCTCAGGTAAGAATGTCACTTCCCACAGCCATGGGAAAAGTGTGCAGGGGTGAGTGGGAATCATGATAAAACATTTTGCACTATTTATCAGATTCAGCAGGGGAGGAACAGGTGCTTTCTTAATTTATTAGACTGGTCCTGTAGTTCAGTGCTGCAAGAGACTGATAAGGGAAGAAGTCTGAGGAATTATTAAGGGGTAGACTTTTTTCCAAAGAATTTGCTGTTCAAAAATATTGGACTTGGGTCCAGAAGTTTTGGCAACTTTGGCTGACATTTTTTGTCTCACTCCTCTTTCTGGTGCAGTTCATCTTCCACCTGCGCCGCTCCCCATTCCTGCAGGTCTTCAATAACAGTCCAGATGAATCTTCCTATTACCGGCACCACTTTGCCAGGCAGGATCTGACCCAGTCCCTCATTATGATCCAGCCCATCCTTTATGCTTATTCTTTCCATGGGCCTCCTGAGGTGAGTCTGTGTTTTCCAGGAAGAGGTGAATCAACCCAAAATAGTGAGTATTCAGTCGGAGTAACACTACTTCAGCCAAAAGGCCCCTAGAGATTTTTTAAAAATTATTAAAGGACAAGATACTTTTCTTCGAGATCATATCAAATTACATTTGGGCGAGCGTAGAAATTGCTCTCTGGCGTCCTGAGATCTGAGGGCTTCGGGGTGCCTGACTTTGTTCTTTATTTTCCCCAGCCGGTGCTTTTGGACAGCAGCAGTATTCTTCCTGACAGAATCCTGCTGATGGATACTTTCTTCCAGATAGTTATCTACCTTGGTGAGGTATGGTGAAACGTGTTCCCTTTCTCTGTTTGCACTCCTTCCCTCCTGCCATGCATGCAGACAGCTTTGCTGTTAGTATGAAATAAGCTTCTTGCAAAGCCCACACAGCACAATGACTGCCTATATACATGCTGCCTGCTGGAATACAACTCCAGCCACTGCCAGGGTAAAAATAATACTTGAATCACTAAGGATGTGTTCTGCACCGAATAGCAGCTGTTGTGTTTGCTTGGCCATGAAGGTGGTCCCTTAGCCTACCTGGAAAAGGTCAGAGAAACTTGGAAAGAAGCAGGTCAGAGTTACAAGATGATACATATTTTAACAGCGTTGCAAATATTTTCAGAGAGGTGACAGACTTCGCTGGCAGGGTTCTCACACTTTATATACTGCTGCTCTTAAAGAAATAGTTGAGCAGTTTTCCAGTTTTGCTTTTAAATACTGAATGTTTTTTGAAGCTGCTGCTGTATTCCTTCCATCATGACTAAGGGAAGTGCTTAGATACTGACCCTTTCTAAAAGTCTTCTGGAGTTACCTTAAAGAGTTTCTATCTTCTGTTGCAAAGCAAGACAGTCAGCAACTGGGTGAAATTCAGGCAAGGGAGGAGCTGAGTGTCTGACCTGTGTATGTATTGAGCAATTGCTACACATGCATGGTACATGCAGTAGGTACCTTGAAAATACTGTAAGGCCAAGTCAGATTCAAAATGTCAGTGATTTATAAAAGCTTCATTTCTGTGTTGGCACATGCTGAAATGTACTGAAGATTTTCAACAAATTGCTCTTGCACTGCACAAATTGCTGCCAGCTTTTGTGTTGGGTGCCTGTGCTTAAATTCAGGGACAGAAAGTACTGTGGTAGCCAGAGTAGTGAAGGTGTGTGCTTGCCCCCTGAGCAGAAGTACCTGTAGCATTCTGCCGCCTTAAGACCTGTGGGGTAAAAAGGGGAGGCTTGCAGACACCTCTGCTCTGTTTTCATCTCCTCCCTGTCCCATCAATAGACTATTGCTCAGTGGCAGAAAGCTGGATACCAAGACATGCCTGAATATGAAAACTTCAAGCACCTCCTGCAAGCCCCTCTGGATGATGCTCAGGAAATCTTGCAGACCAGATTCCCAATGCCACGTTACATCCACACGGAGCACGGGGGCAGTCAGGTAAGGAAGTTTCTGGAGGAACTTTTCCTGTTGTTGCCTAGAGCAGATGGCTCATTCTGCTTTTCTGAAGGGATGGTTCTGTATGTAAGTCAAACACAATTTAGCTCTCCAAAGTACAGAGCTTGCATATTTTCTCATCAGCTTTTACTACATCTCTGTCTTTTAATAAGCTGATTGCTTGCTGCATATGCTTTTGAAATCTGAGAGTGGAAAAAAAATGGAAAAGCTGACTTAAATATGTTTTTATTCCCCAATAAAAAGGTGGAAAAGAAATGATTTGGTTATGTGCCTTTAGTTAGCTTGCTAGGACAGTAATGCTGAATGATTGACCATCTGTTTCTTCAAACACTGAGTGAGGGTATAAAATAGTTATTTTTGCTCTTCCTGGAATTGCAGTTGTGCTGTGCTTGTTTGTAGCAGTGAAGAGGCAGGAACTGATGCTCCAAACCAAAGATTTGGTGTTGATTTTTGATGTTGCTCTGTTACACTGGCCTTGCACTGAGCCCTCTTCTGAAGAGCAGATGTGGCGTGGGGAGAACAGTACTGGTGTTTCCTGTGCCATGGATTCCTGTCCCGTGGAATCAGAGCTGCCCTGCCAGGAGAGCACAGGCTGCTATAACAGAGCACTCCGTGCCCCTCAGAGACAAGTTTTCTGCAGAGCAGGGCTATTTTGGGACTTGAAACCTGCTTAAGTTAAATTAATACCTTGCTTGCAAAAGCAGAAGCGCTGCTGGTCATGGATCTAAGATGGGAGGAAGCCTGAGGAAGCAGACAGGTCTCTCATTTTACCAAACTCCTCCTCTTTTGTCTTTGTAGGCCCGGTTCCTCCTGTCTAAAGTGAATCCTTCTCAGACCCACAATAACCTCTATGCCTGGGGCCAGGTAAGCCATGGAAGAGCTGCTCATGCTTGGGAATGCTGTAAAATACACATGTGCATGTTTATGTGTGCAGTAGCCATCCTGTCTCATCATGTGGCCACAAACGGTGTTACATTTGTCCTTGATTCCTTATCATGATTGTTGATAAGATAAACAGCACTGGGGGGGAGCACTGGATGATCAGAATGCAGTTTTCAAGCCTGGATGTCATATATTTCAGTATTCTGGAAAAGGTAACTAGCATATGGATACATGCAGATCTAATTTAGCTGAGAATCTTTTTATATCCTCTTTCTTACCTTGTTTGTGTAGAGCTTAGAGCAGCAAAATTCCTAATGCTTTAGGAAGAAGAGACTTCCCTGCAGCAGTTCAGATTGTACTAGAGGACAATGTCAGTGCTGTTGCCAAAGGGTAGCATCTGTCTTTTGCAGGAGAAAAAGGTGGCAGGCAGTTAGTTCAGAGTGCTGGCTTTGATTTGTTTTCAGTTCATCCCCTGTGTTTAACAACAGTATTTTAGACTCATTCTTTCTTTATTTTTCCTGCAGGAATCAGGAGCTCCAATCCTGACAGATGATGTGAGTCTGCAGGTATTCATGGACCACCTAAAAAAGCTGGCAGTTTCAAGTGCATCGTGACTGATCAAACCCAGCAGCAGGAAGAGACGATTGACGTGGATGGTGTTGATGACAGAAGTGGAGCAATTTATTTACATTTTCTTTTCTCTCTTTTAAAGTAGGGTTTTTAACTGTTACACGAAATAAACATTCAGGGAGAGTTTTTTACTTCTCCCTTCTAATTTATTTGTATTCCTGTTTGTCTATATTCTGTTTACTCTTCATTTTCCACACATCATAACTAGAGCCGAAGGGTGTTTTAGCCAGCAGAGATTTTGACAGCCTTTAGCTTAGCTTTTAATGTTCTTAAGAGGTGTCTCGGCAACCTGGGGACTGTATTAATGAAAAATAAAACCGGGTAGGAGCCCTGCTCCTTCGTGCTGTCCCCAAATCCCGCTGTTGGTGCCATGGGCGAGTCTTGGCTCCTTTTCCCCACCTCGGGGCCT
>WEIT01013800.1:79904-102920 GCA_013389985.1 Dryoscopus gambensis | reverse complement strand
GCAGCCTCCGCTCGGGCCGGCCCAGTGACCGGGGTGTGCGCCCGGTCCCCGTGACAGCCCCCCTGAAGGATGATAAATTCCGTGTTGATGGGAGAAGCTCGTGCTTTATCTCAGGTCACAGCCTGTTGCTTTTATTTGCACTGTGGGAATGGTTCGAAGCTGTGCTGGGGCGGGATTAGGTTGGACATTAGGAAGCATTTCTTTACCGAGAGGGTGGGCAGAGAGTGGAAGTAAGAGGCACTTGCATTGGGCTGCTTGGGCTAGTTTTGATGGGGTAGCTTGGAAAGCCTGTTGTTACTGCTACTGTGGTTCTGATTCTTGGCCAGTACCAATGCAGGTATCTGACCTACCCTAGTAAATCGCTTTTTCTGCCTACACAGATAACATATCTTTCCTATCTATTTCTCAGAATGTGAGGAAAAAGCAAAAAAATACTGAACGCCTGTGTGTCTGTTGTTGTTTAGGAATGAAGGGATAAAGCATTTTTATTGCTATGATCTTTTTTGTCTCCCTCCCCCAGCACTCACCCTCCTTTCTGCTCCTCAGAGAATGAAAATGATCCTGAGGCAAACCAAGGGATCCGCAAGGAAGTACACACTAAGGAATATCCTTTTGGATTGACAGTGACAACAGAAGTAACATACAAAGAGGTTCCGCCTCCTCTTACTCGACTGCTCAGGCATGTGGTGTCATTCTTTGTTCCTAATGATGGCCCTCCTTCCGAAAAGTGAGCTGTCCGAGAGCTCAGAATGTCGCGTTGGAGAACCTCATCCCAGTGCCTGGCACCAGACCACTGCTGGAAAACTGTCCCTGGCATTGCTGAAACAGCAGCTCTGACCAGCTGGTGTGAAGTTGCTTTCCCAGGACGGATGATCCAGGATGTACCCGGGATGGCTTCTCGGCTGGGCAGCTCTGAAATGAATACTTCAGGAACGATTAGTAAATATGAAGGAACGGAATTTTATGTTTTGGGTACAGAGTTCTTAATGGTCCTTCAAATAAAAGTTCCCAAGAGATGAGTTAAAAGTGCGGAAATGTTTCTGTAAGCTAAGAACTTGCTGAATGTTCTGCTCCGGGCTCTGGTGCCTTTAGGGGTTTTCCTGACCTTTGCACATGCTATGTCCCCTTGTAGGGTACTGTCCCTCAGCTCTGTGGCCATAACTAATGCTTCCCCCAGTCCCTGTGGACATGGCCTCCCTTCTGGGGGAGCTGACCCAAGGCCCTGCACCAGCAGAGCTTCCTTTCTGTGGGGGCTTCCCTGTTTCTACCGGGGCTCTCCCTACAGCCCTTTTAGGACACGTCTTGCCCTGCCCCACATGGGTCTGTAAGGTTTCCCATCTTGCTGTAT
This sequence comes from Dryoscopus gambensis, assembly GCA_013389985.1. NCBI lineage: Eukaryota > Metazoa > Chordata > Aves > Passeriformes > Malaconotidae > Dryoscopus > Dryoscopus gambensis. Next base: position 101,572 of record WEIT01013800.1, on the reverse strand, counting down.
GGAAAGCTGTCTCAAGCTCCTCTGTCACACACCTCAGCTTCCAGATCCTTCCAATATCCGAAGGGGGCCCTGCAGGGATGCTGGAGAGGGACTCTTCGTCAGGAACTGTGGTGATAGGACAAGGGGGAAGGGGTACAAATAAAAAGAGGGGAAATTTAAGTTAGATATTAGGAAGAAGATTTTTACTGTGAGAGTGGTGAGGCGCTGGAGCAGGTTGCCCGGGGAGGTTGTGGAAGGCCCAGCTGTGGACGTGTTCAAGGCCAGGTTTTGGATAAGACCTCGAACAGCCTGGGCTGGTGTAAATTGTCCCTGCCCACAGCAGCGAGTTGGGATGAGGTGATAAGGTCCTTTCCAACCCAACCGCTTCTGTGATTCTATAGGAGCTTTTACAACCCGAGCCCCCGCCAGCCCACACACCTGCAGATCCACCTTTCCATATGGACACCTTTCCGGTCCTTACAGCCACCACCTCCTTTTCCAGCGGGCTCCTCCCAGCCACTCATTTTTACGGGCACCCTGCCGTGTCCCTCTAGCCGTTCCTATAGCAGCTGCCGCTCTGCTTACCCGCATATTCTCCTTTTTGTAGGCACTCCCCCCCCAACCCCTATGGGCAGTAAGTCTCTTCACAGGAAGGCCGAACACCGGTGCNCCCCGCTCGGCGCCGGCCGCGCTGCGCTGCGCTGCGCCATGAAGGCGATCGTGCAGCGGGTGGCCCAGGCCAGCGTCACAGGTCAGTGTGCTCCGGCCGCGGGGGGCCGGGGGCGGCTGTGTGTGTGTGTCTGTGTTTGTGTGCATGTCTGTGTGCGTGTGTGTGCGGGCGCTCCCCTCCCCTTGTCCCCACGCGTGGGTCTGGCGTGTCTCCCCGCTCGCTTGCGGCTCCTCCCGGGGGCCCGGCCGCCGGCCCCCGTGGGGGGCGTGTGGGGGTGTGTATGGAGCTCTGTGTGCAGCCTTGCCTGGCAGGCGTGGGCTGGCAGTCACGCTGCCATCGCCTCCTCGAGCGCCTTTGTGTTGGCAGCGCGGTCGCAGTCATCTTGCTTCGCTTGTGCTCACGGAATCACAAGAATATCCCGAGCTGGACCCACAAGGATCACTGAGTCCAGCTCTTAGCCCTGCACAGGACATCCCCAAGAATCACACCCTGTGCCCGAGAGCACTGTCCAAACGCTTCTGGGGCTCTGCCAGGCTCGGTGCTGTGGTGCTGTGTTCGTGGGGCTGCCCTGGTCACGGGCGCGCGTTGCTGTGCGTGTGGTGGCAGTGCCATGCCGGTGCCCCTCTCCCGTGGCATGCAGGCCTTGGCACTACACTCACTGTCACCTCAGTGCATCGCAGGCACGTTGGCAGTGCAGCCTGGCTCACCTTTGTGCATTGCTTGTGTGTGTCAGTGGTGCTGTCCCAGCTGCCACCAGGCACTGCCCGCCTGGGTCTAGCCCTGGTGCCAGTAGGAATGGTGTGTCCTGATGGAATGTCCCTGCTATTGGTTTGGACCTTCTGTGCTCAAGGTGCATAAAACTCCCAAGAAGTTTGCCCCTGAGGCAGTGACTGTCTGCTGTGGGAGTCCTGGGTGTGCAGCAGGGTGGCCTTCAAGTTACCAGCTTGTGCTTGTGCATCAGCACTGGCAGAGTGTGTCTGCAAGGGCACAGCTTCTGTGCACAGCTGGGACTGTGGGCACAGCTGGTCAGACCCTGTCGGCACTGGGGTTCTTGCTGACTTAGTTCCACTTTTCTGGGGAGAATTTAGACTGTTGTTTCTGGCCGTTGAAGAGTTTGAGATACCACTCTGTGATGTCTCCCTCACATGCTGCTGCACGTAGCAGAATAGATTTCTGGGCTAGAGGACTCATGCCCTGATCCAGCCAGTAGTGCACAGTCACTTTCAGCTTTCACTGGAGGCCTGGTCTCCTTTAGTTTTATGGGGTGTTTGGAGCTTTTTGTTCCAGTCATGAGCCTGGATGCAGTTTTAACAGCTGAGTAACTGGTGCTTCTCTCAGTTTTAAGACTGCATTTATTCGTACTGCAGTCATCTCAGGGTCAACCACGTTAAGCTAATTTAATTAAATTAAGGTAATTTAAAACAATTCTTAGGAAAACACAACAGATCTATGATAGTTTGTGTTTTATTGTAAATGTCATTAAAGGGGTTGTTTTCCCAATTAGGAGGGCAGAATTTGCAGGTTGTTGAAAATCATGTTTCAAAAACTCCATGAGGACTCATATCAGGTAGAAATCACCTTTTCACAAAAAATGCGAAGTACGAAGGGAATGGTAGAGTAGAGAAATTGAGTGCACTTAGTGGCACCAACCAGGTGGATAATTTTTCAAGGATTGGAGAGAGTTTTACGACTTCTCTGGTTACCACAGCGGATCCAGTGATAGTAAAAAAATCTTTATACAGTGTTTTTAAATGCTGGAGTAAGTAACCCAGGCTCATAAAGAAGTGGTGAAGTTGGAAAGCTTTTGAAATGATGCTTCCATGTGATCTTTCAAATCTACAAACTTAAGACAGAGGAAACAGGATTTAGAATGCTGTTTTCTTTAGTGGTTGGCCAGCTGAACCCAGTCTTTACTTGTGCCATAAAACAAGACAGTGCATTTAGCCTTAATTTGCTTTTCCCTCTCTCCTTTCTCCAGTGGGTGGTGAACAAATCAGTTCAATAGGACGAGGCCTCTGTGTGCTACTGGGCATTTCTTTGGAAGATACACAAAGGGAGCTGGAGCACATGTAAGTCATTCCTTTCCTTTTGCCTTGTACTCTTCCATTTGTGCACTGCTGATACCTGTGCCGTAGCCAAACAAATCAGCTGTTCCTCCTGGGAAATTCAGGTTTGCCTGTTAGTTCCTCTTCAGATTTTACCTTGAATACAGGTTTCTTAGAGTTTTCTCTTGATGTTCCATTAAGAAAAATCTGTTCCAATTTCCTGCTATGTGTTTCTTATCAAGAGTGGACTTTTTTAGGTATCCGTCCTTTCTGACTCCAAAAAAAATCCGTCCTTCAAGGATGACATTTAACAGAAACCTCGAGCTCTCCTTTTAGCTTACAAATGAGTTTTGTTCTGCCTAAAGTCAGGATAGTCTTGTCAGTTGCTTGTCTGTAAACAGGCATCAGTTTTGGCAGCCTGGAGGACTGGCTCTGGCCATCTGTTCTATGGCCACAGAATAGTGGAATTCAGCCAGCAAACACATGCAAAGAGAGAGCTCTCCAGGGGCTTCTTCTGTCTCTTTTGGACTGGTTATTGCTCTAGGGCTGACCTCAGTCCTTGCAAAGGCAAAGAAGAAATTGGGAATGGAGCTGACTGATGTCAAGAAGAAGGGGTTTTTATTCTCACAATCTCCATGGGTTTGCGTCACTGTTTGCCTCCCTCAGTGTGTAACATTTGCTCTGCCATCGCTTCCCATCCCTACCCTGGTGAATGTGGAAGCTGCTTCTGAATTTTGCAGGCAGGAGACGTGTAGCTGCCGTGCTCTCAGCACCAGGTTGTTGGGATGGCTGACACAGGAAGGGCAGGAAGCCAGCATCTGGGCAAAAGGAGTGAGAGAAATCAGCTTAACCAGGCTTTTCAGGTCCTATTAAAGGAAACTTTAGTAATCCTGTAAATGAAACAACGAGCACCTCTATGATGAAAACAGAGCAGTGATGATGATTTAAGCCTTCTGCTGGGGCCTTCCAGTGGATGCTTTCAACAATCCACTTCATTCAGGAATTAATTCTGTTTGCTGTTGACACACACAGATTGGCAAGGGTGTTCTTGTGACTGTGCCCCAGTGATGGCAAAGCCCGGAAGCTGGACCATAACAAAGTCTCAGCTGTGTCTTATAGTGACTGCCTCACCTCTGGTGCAGTGCAAAACGCCTGGCTGATGACTGCAGTTGAAATGCTTTGCACTTGATAGGCTCCCTTGGTGCTGCAGGTGTGGAGAAGCCAGAAGAAGAAACCAAAGACAGGAGAGTGGCTTGCATGCAGTTCTGTTATCAATCAAAGTCCTGTCATGGACTGGGCTGCAGCTGCCTGCTGCTTTTCAGGATCCACTTGCAAAGGTCCCCGTGTTGTCTTGAGCCAGTCAGTTCTGTTCCCTATCTCTAGAAAATCGGCCCGAAATTCAAACCACTTTGCTGCCAGCTGCAGTTCTGCCCTGTTCCTTGGATTCGTCCTCGCATCCTGATGAAAAAATGTTGTCGTCATCTGGCTTGTGGGGCCTAGTTTGGGAATAGTGCTAGGAAATGACAAAGCAGGAGGAATATATGTGAATCATGGTTGGAAACAAAAACCCACAGTTTTAAACACCGTTTAGGATGATCTCATTTCCTACTGAGTGTGATTTCCCGGTGTGGTGGGAGGATTAAAATTCCCAAGGCTGTTCACACGTTCAATAATGTTGTGACACATAAAAGCAGATAGTAAAGAGTGAGCTTTCTTACTTCCCGTGCCATCTTTATGTCACTGTGTAACATGCAGTTATTCTGTCCTCATACCAGCCTCTGTACAATGATGGTGTGGATTAAAGATGTAACCAGGGGCTCTCTTGGTTATGGCTCTGCCTAATGTGATGAGGTTCCCGTGGCTGGGAATGAAGGTGCAGAGGGATATGTTGTTATGTGGAGGCAGACTGAATATGCACCTGTTATCTCATTCTGTACGGTACCTGTTGATCCTATGTGGGACAATTTAGGAATTCTCTTCTCCTCCTCCTAGGGTTCGAAAGATCTTGAACTTGCGAGTCTTTGAAGATGAAAGTGGGAAGCACTGGTCCAAAAGTGTGATGGATAAACAGTATGAAGTGTTGTGCGTGAGCCAATTTACTCTCCAGTGCATCCTGAAGGGAAACAAGCCTGACTATCACATGGCAATGCCCACGGAGCAGGCGGAGTCTTTTTATAACAACTTCCTAGAGCAGCTAAGAAAAGCCTACAAACCAGAGCTTATTAAAGGTAAGGACAGAAGGTTGGTAAGGTCCTTGGTGTGACCAGTGGACACTTCTCATGTGTGTTCCCTCCTGATTGCTGCTTTCTTTGTTCTGTGGTTTTCTGTAACTGAGGGGATGTCGCGATACTTTCACTAGAGCCTGTCAGGGTGATCGCTCCAGTCTTCCTCTAGCCAGGTGGTTTCCTGGCCTTCCTCTGGATGACATGCAGATGTTGTTGCATTCCTTTTGGCTGCACAACATGAGCAGCCCAGAGAGGCTGCAGCCATGGCAGCAAACTCTGAGGTCAGGCTTCCTCAAAGGCTGGATGGTTTGTGCTGTGTAGTTAGATTTACCCAAGATATGCAATTTTTTCTGAGAAGTGTGTTTAGTCAGGTTCCAGGGTGTCACCAGTGTGTGATGGACAGCACAGTTCCATCTGTCACTTCCACATCCCGTTAGATGGAATTGTGACAGTGGGAGGTGTGATGTGCTACTTGAGAACAGCTTTTGATTTAGACTCTCTTTCCTCAACTCTGCGTCGTGTGTGGAACAGTTTTCTCTTTACCAGAGAATGCCTGGCTTCCCTGTGCATTTGTGCTCTGTCCACACTCAGTCTTTTCTGTTTGGTTTCCTGAGTGCTTTCTGTCCTTTTCCATATTCAGATTTGACTTTTTGCTACACTTGACAGAAGACAAGTTTCTAGAAAAGACTGTTTTTTAAATAGTGGCTGTTAATCGATAATGGTTGGCCTTGCTTTTCTTATGAGGAAAAAAGTCAAAAAAGACAGAAAACTGATAGCTGGGGAAAGATATTTAGAGGCTAATTTTCATATTGGCTCTAGGTTAGGGTAATTTTCCCAGTGCTTTCCAAGGAGGCACAGTGAAATGCACACAAAAAAGTCCATTTTTTCAAGCTTTTCTAGCTTGATATGTTCTTCCAGTCAACATTTGTTCCTGATAAGGAATGTATTTCTGATACCCCTTCAATCAGTTTATATTTTGACAGCAGCTTTTTGAATTCCTTTTCTCAGTGAATAGCACTTGTATACCTGAAATGAATATTAAGTGCCTATATTTTGGCACTCTTTTTGCCAGCACCTTCTGCAAAAAGAGCTTTGACTTCTGCATTTTTTCTGTGCTGAAAACACAGATTTGCAAGCCTGAGAGTGCTATTGTGTCAGATAACACATGCATTTAAAGCTGCTGGCAGCACTGGCACTACCTGTCAGTTTATGGTTTTGCTGTCTTATTAAGCTGTGCCAGTTATGGTGTGTTGCACCCAAGTCTGTCAAGACTCTCTCAGGTCGAAGTTTCTGCTGTGCCAATTGCTTTGCCAGTGTTTCTTGCTTCTTTGCTGTCTGGTAAATCTGTACTCACATTGCCCCTACATACACACAGGCACACGCACACCAGCTGTAGTTATTGGGAGATGAGAGTTTGATTCTCTGGATTGCTGTAGGTGCCCTTCCCTTTGATCTTACAAAGTGCTTAATGCATGTTAGAGGAGTAATTTAATCACCGCAAGTGGAATTTGTGTAGCTGAGGCAAAGACAGATCAATAAAGGTCTTGTCCTATCTCCTAAGAGCTTTGTGTTTTCTGGTTCCTGTTTGTGTTCAGTAGAGGACTTGGCTGTTGGAAATGGTAGGTGCTGGGCAGGCAGCTCCTCTCTGCTCCCTGGTCTACCTGGAGCTTGCCAGCCAGGAGCTCAGACTGGGAAGTGTTCCCCAAAATGAAGCACAAACCATTCTTTCACACCAAGAGCAGTGGGGCACTTGGCAAACAAAACCTTGGAGAAGGTTCAGAGCCGTGATTCCTAGTTTAACACATGGGCACCCATGTCTAGGAGATAAAGGGCTGCATCAGAAGTCCTTGTTTGTTGTGCTTCAGTGCTTTCTTGTGTTCTTAAACATCTCAGCCTACTCCGAGGAGCAGAGCTGGTGACTGCAGGCCCGAGCACTCATGTTGTGCAAGCTAATATCCAAGTATCAGACCTGCCAAGGCCCTCCTTAAGAGTCAGGGCCTTTGCTCTCTGTCTTGAATGTGGATTCAGTCCTCTGAGGCAGCAAAGATTAACATGGCAAGGAGTGTGAAATGTCTTACTGCCTTAGTAGTAATAGCTAAGTAAATATGAGAGGATTGTTCCACAAGGAAGAGTTTAATTCAGATTAAGATTTGGTACAAGTTGAAAGCAGAATTATTCTCCCTGATTAATTCCCTTTGTGAGTGTTGTCACTTCAGAATAAGTGCTCTTTCCTGGAGCAAGAGTATTTACATGAGGTTAATTAAGAATAACTTTCCAAGTAGACAAGCTTAGAAGTGTAAAACCAGTGTGAAATTTCTAGGTCATAAGGGTTGAAATACGTACAAAAATATTCTGGAAGTAAATGATACCTCTTTTTCAAGTCTTTGTGGCTCAGTTGGGGCTTCTCTGACTCACGTTGGGTAAAGATCTTACATCTGAGGAAGGCATGCGTGCTAGGTTTTTAGAGGCAAGGAATTTGGAGAGGTAGGTGTCCAGCAGAATGAACTTGTCACTTTAATGATACTTCTAGGATCCTGTTTTATTGCAGAAGATGTTGCAAGATGAATTGATCAGTCCAGAAGTCTTAGAGTGGGGAAAGATTTACTACACTGAAGAGCAGTAACTAGAAATTTAAATGTGTGAGGAGAATGGGAGGGAGCTGTTACAGAAAGATGTTCTTTGACAGTAATTCTGGTGCCAGAACAAGATAGAAAGGGCTTGTGAGCACGGGAGTGCTTTGAGTGTTCTGGTAAAGGTAGGGGCTTATTTGACCACTTTATCAGCATCTGAAAAAAGGGGCTTGTGGAGTTTACCTTTTTTTAGGTCCATGCACATGAATGGGAAATGGAAAATGCCATCCTTTTTTGTGAGTGAAGCACAGCGAAGGGATGGGATGATTGTGGAGAGCAATTTGAATAGCTGTGCTCCCACTAATAAAGTTTAAGATACTATTCTTTGTTTATTATTTTGTTAAAGAAAGATGCATTAGTTTTGACTGGCTTTTGTGGTCACAGGGTATGGGTCACATCTATGTAACTTTCAAAAACCAGCCTAGGTTACAAGCAGGAATGTGGAAATGGCTGTAGCAGACTGGGACTGAGCTGCACCCCAGTGTCCCCTGCTCTAGAGTATTCAATGTCAAATGCTTCAGAGTAGGCTCCAGGTCTTCTTACTTTTTGCCTATATATAAAGTTTCTTCAAAACATCAACTGGTTAATTGGACTGGGTCCCAACTGGATCCTTTAAAATTTCATCTCCTGCCTGTGAGAACGATGGTGCCCATCCTGAACTGTGCACACCTTGATTACCTGTAGACTTGGTTTGTTTTGTGCATGTTTCTCTACTTAGCTGGGCATTTATCCTCTCTGAATTTCAAACTCCATACCCGGGTGCACATACACTGTTTTTTTCTTAGTAGCTTTCTGCAGTTCAGTAGTTGGCTGCCCTTTTATGTATTTTTTATTTCTTTGTGGTATCACACTTGGTAAAAACTTTGGTGTGTGTTATCCTTCCAAGGGCCCTGAGCACTTGTTGTCTCTTCCCTTTTCAGATGGCAAGTTTGGTGCCTACATGCAGGTCCACATCCAGAATGATGGTCCTGTAACAATAGAACTGGAGTCCCCAGCAGCCACTGTTGACCCTAAACAAGTAAGTGACCCCTAAGGTCTGTCTGGAAAGGATGATGTGTATCCTCTGCAAACTTGTAGCATTCCTGTTGTGAAGCAGTACAGCTTCCTTTAGGCACAAGGACCTTGTCCTTCCTGTGCAGCCTCTGAATAGTCAAATAATTGCATTGTTTTCTTCAGTTCCCTGGCCTGTTGATGGCTGCCTGCTGTCCTGGGAAAGGTTGTGTGTGTGTAATGCAAACCAGCTTTTCACAGTTTATTCCTCCTCCTCATTAAAGCTGTTGTTTAATCATGACTCATTAACAATGTGTTTAATATGTCGGGACCACTCCCCTGCCTTTAGTGAAGGTTCTTGCCATGTGGGAGCTTTTGCATGTGGGTGACTGTCTGGAAGTGGAATGGTGCCTCACTGTCAGAAACAAGGGAATAGCGAATTTCAGTCCTGAATTTAAGTCTGGAGTGGAGAGGAGAGTTAGCTCTGCTGAGCAGCAGCACAAGCTGTGCTGAAAAACCAAATGCAGTGATGAGGCTCCCTCATCCTCTAAACACAACAGTGGCCAACTTTTCCTGGCTGAAGGAAAAGGGGGAGGGATTGTTCTTACCAACTGTACTTCAGCAAGGCCTTATTTGTATAATGCTTCACTCAACCTTGTTGAAATTGTTACTGCATTTTATAAAAAGGGAATGAGGGAAGAATCAGGAAACAACAAGCCAGTTAATCCAACCTCAGTGCCTGGAAAAATTATGGGGAAGATCATGCTGAAAGGCATTTAAGGACAGTGCACAGTCAACATGGATTCGAGAGGGAAAGTCCTGTCTAACTGATTTAAAACTCTTCTACAATAAGATCACCTGCCAAGTGAAGGAGGGGAAGGTGGTGGATTTAGTTTTTCTGGAAAAAAGCTTTAGTAAAGGTTTTTATACTGTGCCTCACAGCAGCCTTCTCAACAAGTCCTCCAGGTATGAAATGAGCAGATACAAGTGCCCTGTGTTGCCTTAAATAGCTTGGGTATCTTGGTTTGAAATCAGTTTCATTTTTACCTTCAAATTTTGTTCTGTATTCTTGTGTGATGTTTTAGCCCCTGAAAGAACTACTTCTGTTTCTGCTCTTTCTTTCTGTACCCTCACAGTTTTAGCCCAAAGAGTTCTCAGGCCAAACCATGCATAATTAGCAGCAGCAGCAGCTCTGTTTTTGGAGTGAGAACTGCTGCCCTGTGTGTAGATGTAAAATAACCAAGGAATTACCAAGCAGTGCAGGATTCTTCAAGGTCTCATTTCTTTCTTGGGGAATATTTTCTTGTTTAAGGGTTTTGCCCTCACAGTTCAAGGCTGCCTGCTTTACCCATCTGACAACACCATCCTGGTGGCCACCACATGGGCTGAAGACAGGAAAGGATGCTGATTTTTAAACTTTCTCTGGCATTGTAAGGCCCCAGAGCTTCCTGAACGAGTCTCTTAAAAGGGCTTATGTTTTTTCGTGTTCCCTGAGTTAGACACAAGGGAGAAATTCCAACAGGATATTATCAAGAGGTCAAAACAACAAAAACTTTACTGGCAACCTTCAAAGAATCAGAGAGCTTTGGCAAAAGTTTGGAGCAACATCCAATTAACATAAAACATTTCACAAATCATTGACTTAACCCATTCAACTTTGCAAACTCCAAACCTGTCTGATTTTAAGTTGCTCAAAACTCAGAGAAGAGAGAATTAGAAGAAGAAAGAGACAGAAAAGATACAGAAAAGTATGAATATAGCTCCCACTCCTGGTCCCAGCAATGTTCAGCTGATAGAAATTCCAAGAGGAGGTAGGGTCAAGACATCCATCATACAAGATGTGATGAGGAAGAGCCAATAAGTTGTTCTTTTTCCTCTTCCCTGCCAGTTGCATTCTTTTTTTTGCTTTCAGAAATCTGTTGATTTGCTTGTAGCATTCCTAAGGTTTAGGAATAGTGTGGTTTTTATGTTCTTACTCTCAGCTTTAGCAAGAAGAGATAACTGAACCATCCTGCAGTGTTTAATGTAATGTTATCAGGAAGAGATTAGACAAATAATTGTTGATGAATAGCTCTTTTATGTCATTGGATGTGACAGTGAAATATCTCTTTTTGTCTGAGCAATTGTCTGTGTTTGTAATTGGTAATCTGAACTTTATAAGTCATTTGCAGTGCAATTAGTAAAAATACATTTGGATTAGTCAATCCAAATGTATTTTTTGTATTCCTTTTGCTAGAGGGATATAAATAAATCACTTGTTTTTTATACTTGGGGTGATCATGTTATCTTATGGTGACAATTCACTGTATTTTCTAAAGTTTTGAAAATCTGAGACTTCAGCTTTTTTTTCCTTTTTTTTCCTTGTTTTGTTGATACATGTATTGGTGTTTTGAATCTAAGTTGCAAGTTTTATACAAATGCTCACATTTACGATTTCTTAGAAATCGTAATAGACTTCTGAAATTGTTTTATTCCATGATGTGTTTTTTTCCTTACTTTGTGAATAGCTGACAAAACTTGAAAAACAGCAGCAAAGAAAAGAGAAGACCAGAACCAAGGTGCCCTCTGAGTCAAGTAGAGAAAGAAATGCCCCCCGAAACAAGGATGACCCCAGTGCCAGCAGTGGAGCAGAAGGAGATGTGTCCTCGGAAAGAGAGCCTTAGCTCATCCAAGGCAGGCCTCAGGTTTGGCTTCTCCTCTCTCCTGTAATGTTTGGCCCCCTGCCTGTTTTACTGAAGCAGCACATGCAGAGAGTGGCATTAGAAGTGCTGAAAGGTGAAATTTTATAATCCTGCTGGGGGTTATCCTCTGCTCCCATCTGCAGTCGCACACCAGAATGTTGGGGTGGGTGAAAACCTCTTCCCCGCTGTGTGCTTGGCTGGAGTTGTGGGTCTGGCCCAGGCATGACTGTTTCCATGTTGACTCAGGAAATCCAGAAGTTTGATCTGATAATACAGGAGTGACTTAACTCAGAATCCTGCTTCGTGTTCTTCAGATACACGGAGACACAGGGCTGCATTTCTGTCTGTCCTCACCTAGCAGGGAGCTCACTGCAACAGCCCAAATACCACACAGTCCCCAGCAACGGAGGCGGAAAACAGCTCAGAAGTTGGAGGCAGGGCAGAACTGCAGATTCCTTTCATGGATCTTACCTGCCCCTCCTCACTTTGTTCTTTCCCAGGATGAATTACTAACAGGCTATTTTACAGACCTTCACCATCTAATAAGGACATTAGGGCAGGCATTGAGAGCCAGACTTGCCTCAGCAGCAGCAGATCTTCTTTCCCTTCAGGCACTCGACCTGCAGGACATGCCTAGACATCAGTGAATGGAATTAGACTGAATATAGACCTGAATCCTTTGTCATGGATTATCTGCCTATGTATATAGGTATTTATCATACTCTTCCAGTCAGTTTTAAGCCTTCAGGACACAGTTATCATTACCTTCCTTTCCCCTACCTGCCCCCGAAAAGCTACATTGCTGATTTTGACTTTTCAAATGTGTCCAAGCTCTCAAGAAAGTGTTATTATCCTCATCTGCACACTGAAGCCCTGAGCTGGCTGTGCAGTTTAATTATTAACAGCTTTGTAAAGTTAAGGTTTAACCTTTCTCTCATTTTCCTGTCCCTAGAGTTTAGTGTGGCTGTGATTTATACAAGTCAGCATTGTGTATTGCTCACAAAGTTACTTTTTTTTTTCTTTTTTAAATCCATGAATTTCCCAGGTGGTCAGACATTGGGTGATGATTCCTGTTCTAGACAAGGTTTCCCCCAGCTGTTTCTGGGTTGTGTGTTGAAATAAGAACATTTTAGAGGGTTTGCAGGCCTTTTGGAATGCTTTGGTCAATCCAACCTTTCCAATAACATTTGGATTTCTAAGGAGCTAAACGTCTCTAAAATGTGGTCTACAGATAACCTGGCGTTAATTTTCATGCTGTGACAATAAATAAAGATGCTTTTCCCTATGTGATTTGAAGGAATCCTGTGGTATTTCTGCTCTGCCTACGGTAATGTCCCTGTTTGTTTGCCTCCACAGTTTCGTACACAAAAGCTACACTGGATTCTTGAAGAAAGACCTAACATTTGCCTCAGCAACACTCTTCAGCGACTTTGGAAAAGGATGGAAAATGGGAAAGCAGAGCTAAGACATTAGAAACCTATCATTCTGTATTGAACCAACCAAAGCAATGCCATCAGATCCAGTTGTTAATGTGTAGTGTCAATAGTGAAAAGGACTTGTGACATTTCTGTGTATGCGTTCTCACATGACTGCTGAGTAAAGGGTGATTGTAGGCAGATTGTAGCAGAGCATTTCACTCTCAGTCCATAAGCTCCATTCAAAGAATAAATCAGGGTTTTTTCCTTAAACTTACACTTGAATTCTGAAAATTCTCCGAGCAGGCTTGTGTATTGATTCTCACCCCGTGGTGTCATGTGCTCCCTGTTTCCATTGCAGTGTGCAAATCTGTGCATCTTTTGGTAAATTGTTAGCTGCTGCCTGACATCAGGTTAGGCAGCCCAGTCCTTCTGCATGGATTAAGTTATTACAAGGAAAGGTCAGCCTCTAGTTGTTTATCATGTGGAACACATCTGTCTTGTAAACTTTTTTAAAACCAGAAAAGACTTTATTAAACAAATGATGCCAGCTGAGTGCCTGTTGGTGTTTGTGTATTGCATTCCCTGAATCACTCCTGGGTGTAACAAAGGCGGGGACCAAGAGCTAAAGTTGTAGGCCAAGAAACACCTACTGCTTCAACTCATCTACCTCTCCTGTGAAAGGTTGGAAGTCAGGCTGCTGACCCAAAATCTTTGATGATTCTAACACATTTAAGTAATTTACGTTGTGGTGGCCATCAAAATGCCACACAGCTGCTCCACCTACTGCATCCAGGGCCACTGACAGACGTTTCTGTCAGATCCATGGGAGGCAGAAGAGCATTTGGAAACTGCCAGCAAACAACAGGAGCTGAGGAGCAGCTGCAAAACTGCTGAGGAAGCTTCGGGGGAAATAAAAGACTGCAGATTGTTACACTTGGACTTCTTTCAGAGCTGATGATACCTTTTATATTTGCTATTCCTCAGGTCTGCCTTGCCCTTCCAGTCTTCCCTGGGCACCTGCTGTGACTGCCATCAGAGCCAGGATGCCATCTCCACAACTCTCTCCCTGATTGCAGGGATAACTCACTGGAGAGAGTTATTAATCCAAATGCCCATCACAGTTAACTATGCTGCACACTCTGTAACCACTGTGGGATTTTTTTAAAACTTGTAGGCTGCTTGTATTGTAAAATAACAGTCAGACCAAGACAGGAGAGTTTCAGCACTGCACCCTGACATGGCTTTTTAAAAACCAGGAAGCTTAAGTAAAGATTTGGCAAGCTACACACCTGGCATTTGAACAGGAATGGTGAGTGGGCAGCATAGGTGGAAGTGTCACACAGCCTTGCCTTTGAGAGTGACATAATTTTCCATCTGACCATTATATGCAATATAAGGAGAAGCTGTGTGTTTGGGACAGATGCTTCCTGTTGTCCTGTGCCCAGAGTATTTTTAAGCATCATGATTAGTTTCAAAAAAAACCACCAACCAGCCAAGCCCACTTCATTTAAAAGTACTCTTTACTTTAACAAAAGTTATTGCCCTACTCTACTGGCAGCAAAACTTGGGCAAGGCCACTTTTCCAAGTGCTGTTACATGGCTTTGAAACTGGGTGTCTAAACCATGGATTTTTCTGCTTGTAGAGAGCTGCAAGCAAAAACCAGGCTGAATTCCTGTTTCTGTTCCTTGGCTTGATACTTCTTAGGAAAAAAATATTTTCTCAACAGAAGTTGCCCCCAATGAAAATATGCTGCTAATTGCTGTGGACTGGTAAAAACCAGAAAATACAATTATTATAACACTAAAAAGCTTTTGCAGGTCTTTTTCAAACATCTCCATTCAGATACCAGCTCTATGGGCTATGATAGTTTGAAAAAAGGGATTTTAAGAACGGAACAGTCAAAATAAGTGATGTTTCTACAAAGCTGTTTGGAAAAATGATTGGACTGTTTTATTTTGGGGTCTAAATACAATGAATCCAGCCAGAGTAACATGACTATTGATATAAGTACCCAGTGGATAAGCTCATAGTTTAGAAGCTGGTGTGGACAATTAATTAAAAATGTTCTGATTTACACAGATGCTCATTCATGGAGCACCCCCACTCTGACTAATGGAATTTCTTCCTTTCAGCACCTGTGCAGCAAAGGGCAGACAAACCTCCCCAAGCAGGTTTTCAGCTGTTGTGAGGTGTCTGCTCTTCCCTGGCTGCCAGTCCATCCTAAGCAGTCCCACAGTGTTCTCAGAAATGCCCATTTTCGGTCAATTTTGCTCCTAAGTGGTTAGAAATGCTTATCTATGCTGCATGTAACTATGGACTCTGCAGACAGCAAAGGTTTGGTGAAAATTAAAACAGAGACCCCTAAACTCCTTGCATGGATCTGATTCTCAGTGGAACTAAGATGGCAGAGCCCTGGCAGGAATCAGAGCAGATGCTGTGAAAATACAATGGAGGCTGGTCACCTTTCCATATTCTGGAGTACACATTCATTCTCATACCAACCTCAGTTTTACTGAAAGTAATTCTATTCCCAATCCTGTAAGAGGAGAGCACCCTGTCTTCTCCCCAGTCCATGGTTTGCTAGGCCAAATCCCAGTCCTTCCTCTGAGAACTGGCCTCCAGTTCATCCCAGTGTACAGGGCTTGAAGCTGAGCTCTTTCAAAGGGATGAGGAGCCAGGCTGAAGCTTGGGGGGTTTTTGACGAGGGTCTCTGAAAATAAATCATGGAAATTCTGAGCTGTGGCTGACCTCGGATCCCTGCGCTCAGCATGGAAAGGCTGATGGAGCAGGTATAAACCCATCTAACACCCCCCTCTTTCCCTTGTAACCCCATCACGTAATGCATTGGTGTGAGATATTTTAGGAAGCCACAGATGTAGACGGGACTGAGGTCAGAGCAGCACAGCCTTGGTGGAGGAGTGGGACCAGGGGCTGGAGACAGCCCGCAGCGTTGTGGGGCCTCAGTAGCTCTGCTTGCATCATACGTGTTACCAATAACCTACTAATCTTTATTAAAGATTGGGAATGGCAATTAACACCAAATACTTCAAAAGGCCAGGCTGGATGAGGGAACGATCCAAATGTTTTATTTCTCCTCACTGATTTCTTTCAAAGAGCTCCTCTGACTTAATAAATAGTTTAGTACTTGCAGCCAGCAGTATCTGAATATGTTTTTGTTCTTTGTGAGTTTAACCTAATACCCACAATATTTTAGAGTTGCTCCTTGTATTTTCATGACAAAAAATTATTATTGATGTCATAAATACATTGTAAATATATTGGTGAGTGGGGAACGTGGCTCAGTCATGACTTAAGGAGAGGAGATTTACCCTTTGTGTAAGAGAGTACTTTGCTACTCATGCAAATTGTATTTTCCTCTTGTGTTTGGGTTATTTGGGTGATGTTGACCAGTGCCAGATGAGGTATGATGGCAATTTTTTTTCCTGTTAAGAACTAGGACTCGTTTTATATGGGTGGTTGAAAAGCTTCTGGTTGTATGGAGCATATATGTGTCTTTTTGCTAATCCTTCTGCACTATCACAACCATATGCAAAAGGTTGGAGTACTTGGGGGTGAACAGTTCATATGGTAAATGTTATTAACCTGTAAAAGCCTTCCATGGCATCTCTTCTGAAACTTTGTGTGTATTGGTTTTGTAGTAATAAAAATGGCAAATCTTGACTCAGGGAGGGTAAGGTGTGATGTGGCTGGTGAAGCAGAACCAGAGATGTTTATTTCTTCGAGACTATTTTCCTTTGTGCCACCTGGTGTCAGCAAAACCTAAGAAACTGAAAACCATTTTAGTGGATTAAGGTGGTTTTCATTAAAGTCTCATTCCTTAAAAAAAATTTATCATTTTAGTGACAACTGACATTGCTGTTTCTTCAGGGCATATTTGGTAAAAGTATTTGCAGTCTCCAGAGTTCAGAAACTGTGGATATAATGATTTTTTTTGCATATTAACCCAGTGATCTGCATTACATTTGTGCAAACCCCTCAGCCCTGCAGAGACGCTGTGAGGGGAAGCAGCAGCCCTTTGTTACTGCAGCTCACAGAGCCCTGTGGTGGCATCAGCATTGTCTGTGCCGCCTTTCGGAAGCCTCAGGCTCTGAGCTGTCTTTGGTTCAGAGCATTTCTGTCAAGTTACACGATGGCAATTTGGGCAGCACCAATAGATGTGTTCTGGGTGTCAAGGCAGGAGGTGGATTTCCTGAGATGAGTCCAATGCTTACAGTCACTCCTCAGGACTGACAAATATCTGCCTGTGGAAATAGGTGGGTGCCTTTTGAATGAAACGAGAGTATGGTCCTACTCACATACGTGTGCACAAGGTCTCTTTTAGGGGAGGAGGTTGCCTTTGCTTGTGCAGTTTGAATCAGGCTACGAATACATCTTTCATTCTGGCATGAGTTTGTTTCTTTGAGCTGCTCTTGCTCCTCAGAAGCCAGACACTCTTTGTTGTACAATGGATTTTTATTTGTATCTCATGATATCTCCAAATAAGTTCTCTCTAATTGCTTTTCTTTGTTTGTTTGGGGTTAGGAGGACACAAGATAGGCATGTAAGGAGCAAATGCAATTGTCAATCCTAAAATACATTCACATTCTAAAAGCTATCGTTTCAGGATAATGCTTCAAAGGGGCAGTCAGATGGAATATTCCTCCCTATGGAGAGCTGATTGTTGTGTCGTGGTCTCACAGTGCTGAGGTTTGCTGTCCCTGAAGCAGGCACAAACAGCAATCAGCCAGCTAACATTCCCTGGTGTGCTTTAGGAAGTGGAGGAGCGTGGGCAGCAACCCTGTGATGCCCAGCCAAGGAACTCCTGGCCAGTGTGGAGAATTTCCAAGAGGTTGATAGTAATCCTTAGAAAAGAAACCTGAACAACCCCACCTCCTGCCCCGAACCTGCTAGAATAGTTTATGATATGCTAATGAATAGTGAGGACTTGATGAAATGGCCAGGAAGGTGGAGCAGTGCAGATGTTTATTATGGAGTAAAAGGAATAACAATGAAAACTTTTAGCTTTAGGAAGTTTATTGGAATATAGCCAGTGGGCTTCCTAAGTTGAGGTATCCATTGCAACCATGAAGTTGTTGTGTGCCTGCTGCAAAACTGCCTCTGTGTTTCAGGGGAGAAGAGGGAGGTGAGAAACTCTTTTATTCCAGTTAGTTGAACATATGTATATTTTTAACACATCTGACAAAACATTTTGTGAATAAATTTCCATTTCCCTAACCATATTTTGGGGGAATCCACGTTATTTTTCTATAAAACTGATTAGAAATATTTCTGATGGTAGGATAAATTGTATTTTTTCCATTACGCTCCAGTGGTGGAAGTGCACTGAGCTAGCCAGAATGTTCCTGCAAATAATTACAGAGAAATATAATATATTATTGATTAAAATCTGTAAAGAAAATTGATCAGAGTATTTAGATTCAGAGTAATGTCTCATTCCTATATGAAGTATTGTTGAGAAGTCCATGGAGTCACATGCAGCCACATGTGCATTAGAAAACCATCTTGAAGAGCAGCATAGTGCATTCTTGCAAGGATAAAAGGGCTGGCATTAAAACTGGAACTGATTATGTTCAACATTGATTAGGAAAAAGGATTTCAAATTAGCCCAGAAGTTTTGGCTACAACCTCTTAACTTCAAATCTTGTTTGCTGTTGTCTGGTTTGATGTTCAAACTGTGCTTTGTGCTGATGTGTTTTCACTTGTTTTTTTACCTGTGCCAGCTCCAGGAACCTGTCAGGGGGAATAGGATCTCAGGCTGGGAGAAGCTGTGCTGCTCCTGGTGTGGGTACCAGTGTTGGTGATCCTCCAATCTGCACCAGACAAGGCAGAAAGATTTTGCATATCAATGCCAGGTCAGTTAACATTTTTTCCCCAATTATTTCCTACCTGAAGTACATGTGTTTGTAAAGATAAACACAGAATACATTTAATTCCTGTTTATGCCTCGTGCCTCCTAAGGAAGCTGCCAGATGCACTGCTTTTGAGCACATTTTATCTTGCCTTCCAGCAGCCCTTCTTTCCCCATGATCAAGCTGATCAGCTCCTTCTCCTCTGTCCATTGTAACTCCATGTTGAAAAGTGGACCCATCCCCCTGGGGCTCCTGCATAAGCCCAATTTCCAGCACAGCTTGCAAAGTGGGCTTTGTGTTGGTTTTGGAAACGTTTAGAAGGATGTAAAAATAGAATAAAAGATGCTGGGAAGGAAAAAAACCTGCTTGCCTGTGCAGGCATCCTTTTGTGGTCCCAGTGGGGAAATGGGGAGTAAGGGAAACAGCTGGAAGCTCGAGTTGTATCTGTGAGGATTTTTCCTTGGAGCAAACCAAGTGGAGTAAAAGATGCCTCATGTATGAACTGGATGTTCCTACACTGATGGCAGTGTGCCCAGCATTACCAAGTGAAAATGCCATAGGAGATTAATTAAATGCACTATTATGGTGTTGGCATGCTGGTGTGAATAAAGAATAAAACACATTGACCTGTAATCTGAAGAGCTCTGAGTGGAGTCTATAGGCTGATCATTTGTTTATCTCTAAATGTACATGAGGCAGGAATTTGGCCATAGTTTGTTTACACCTTCCTGGCCTGCTATGTTGGTGTAACACAATCACTTTCGGCCATCTCCAGTAACTGTACGTCTCTGAAATGTGATGTTTTGAGCTCTGAGGTTCATGCACTGTCCCCTCTGCTGCTCCTGTTAAGTCTATTTTATACCAAACCACAGCCTTGCTTTGGACCTGCTGTGGGATGCTTCCTATGGAGGCCAAAAATCAGGGGGACTGGTGACTCCTCGATACAGAAGAACAAGTAAGAACACAGACATCGTGACCTTTGTTCCACACCGTTCTGGACAGGTTCTGCTACTGGTCTCCCATTCAGAATGTACAGGAGATGCTGAGGAAGACCTCTTGGGCCATGGCATTATTTGCACGATGATGGTTTTCACCTCCAGCTCGCCAGTCTGGTCATCAGATTCACTTAATTCAGTTTTCTTGCACCACCAGCATCTGGGTAAAGTGGAGGTTTAGTTCATGAGTGTGGGTTGACAGAGGATTAATTTACATAAGCTGAAAATTATGTTCCTGATGGGGAAATCCAGAGACACTGGAGAAACTGCAGCAGCTCTTTGTATTCAGGAAATGTGCTGTGCTTTTGTAAAATCAGCTTGGATTACTGAATTGAAGGGCTCTTGAGTCCTCACAGCAGCAGGGTTTCATACAGCATTTGTCTTTATGATTGGTTTGAGAGTTGCCAACTTTTCTTATATATATATGGATATAATATATAACTATAGAAGTGCCACTTTAAAATTTATATATATGCATATGTCATCTATATCAATACATGTCATAGATATATTCTATGTCTATATATATGCATCTGTGTCCTGCAGGGTCTTAAGGAGACAATAACAGTTTTGGGCACAGATATATGTGGAATGCAGTAACATTTTGGCTTACCCACAATAATCTGTCACCTCCAACCAGGGACACTTTGGTACTTTCTTATTAAGATCAACCTAAAAGTTTGCTTGGCAGAGATGTGCTCATATAATAGCAATGGGCAGGTCTCGCAGGTTTTTTGCTTCATGGGGTGTGCTAAATTCTGTTTGTTTCTGTTTTCCAGACTGATTTCATTGTCAAAATCCTCTCTCAAAGAGAATTTACTTCTACCCTTGGTAGAGTCTCCTGAGATGTGTTGCTTAGCATGGGTGTTTTCCTGAAGTGGCACTCTCATTTCTTGGGACCACTCGCTTCAGTTCACCTCATCTTATCCAATTCTCAAAAGGAATAAAAATATTTACTGTATAATATAACACAGTGTAATACTTCATGAGATTTTGTCTCGACCTGTGTTCTCACCTATAAAAACCCTGTTTGCAGAAATAGTGAACAGCCTTTTCTGTAACAAAATGGAATATATGGAATATATTCAGGCTCTTTTGGTGTTGCTGTACTAACTTCACAACAAATGAAGGGAGAGAGAGAGCCTGTAGGAGCAGTTTTACTTCTTTCTTCACCTCAAATTTGTCTCCTTGAGGCATGCAGGGCACACTGAAGTTTGCAGCACCTCATTTTATGTTGTCACGTGATACCTTTAATCTGTATTGGTCTCTCTGGGAAAGCCTGCAGTGTCTAGGAGAGGTCTTATCAGATGAGAATGATCCCTTGCCTCAGCTGCAAGATTTTGCCTTTTTCATCTCTCCTAGCAGGTCCATGAGAGCTTAAATGGATGTGAGAAGTGGGGAGTCTGTCAACCATCCACAGCTGTTAATACTCCTTGTATTATACAAGGCACGTTTGGACAAACCACTGGGTAAAATGACACAGTTTCTTATTATTTTCTTTCCCCCCCCACTTATATTGTTCTTTGGGTTTAGAAGTGTTTGATAAAAGCCTGTGCTAGTGAGCCTGTGGGTGAGCAGCTTTGCTAGAACACCTGCAGCAACTCCAGCTGTCAGCAGGAGATGCTCCTGGAAGCAAAACTGAAGGAGGAGAAATGCTGCATCAGGAGTTCTTAACTTCAGGTGATTTCTGGACAGTTATGCATACACTTGTATTTTGCTTTAATTCTTTGTTGACTTTGCAGTGAAACCTAAGCTTTCTTTGCTACCTTAGAGACTTTTTAGAGTTACAAGGCTTCTTCCAAGCAGATGGTTCTTAACTTTCCTCACAGACTATTTCTGGTGAATTCCTTGCCTCTTGCTTTGGCTGCCAGTACTTTGAATTTTACTTTTTTCTAATATAAACACTTCTAGTGGTAGGGTTTGGTTGTTTCGTTGTTTTTTTTTTTTTTTTCCTTAGATATGTGCTTATTTTAACTNCCGAGCTTGCCAAGGCTTGGGTTTTTGGTTTTTTTGTTGTTTTTTTTTTTTTTTCCCTAGACATGTGCTTATTTAAACTCCAGAAATGCAGCCCACTAAACCAAAACTCTAGTCAGATTTCTACTATTTTAACAGGATATTGAGGTACTGGAGCATGTCCAGAAAAGGGCAACAAAGCTGGTGAAGG
>WEIT01013800.1:39628-74002 GCA_013389985.1 Dryoscopus gambensis | reverse complement strand
TCAGACCTGGAAGAGAGCACTGCGTGTGCTGCCAGCAGTCCCTTTGGTGAGCGGTACAATTAGAAAAACCCCTCTGTATGCCCCAGTTTCCAGAACTTAGGTGGGAATCAGCTTTTTGTGCTCCTACACAATAGCAACAGAATGTCAATAATCAATAGTAATTATCCAGAACCCGGGGGGGGGGAGGGGGCAGAAATGGTTACCTATGCAGAAAAAATGATATTTGAATGCATTTTGCTGATTGTGGTGTTTATTTCATACATGTCATGTTTAAAGGAGGTATTTTTAGATATGAGATGAGGTGTCCACTTCCAAGTAATTTGTGTGCCTCATTCTAAATGTTCTAGAAAGTGCCTGAGATGCTGTCACACGAGCCCCAGCACATGTGACAAGGGGTGCTGTGAGTAGACACACCAACCAGTGCTCCCAGTACAACTCCAAGCCTAAATGAGGGAAGAAACTGGGAGATGGTGACATGGCCTTGCTTTTTGGTGGCTGCCTTTGATACCCAAAGGGAGCTGGGACTCACTCTGGGAGCTGGGTAGAGGAGTTCACATGGGAAAACCAAGGTATGGGCAGGGAATGTAAATGAGCGCTGCGCCTTCCTAACATGATTTGTTCGGCCTCCTGGAAAATTTAGGAGATGATAATGAGTATTATTTGATTACATTTTCTAGACAATATCCCACTGACTTTGTTTATTAGTTTTGGAATTTGATTTGTATTTATAACAGTGTCTGCCCTGCTATCTTAGCACTTGATAGCAACTAAAATGCAAACAGCAGAAATTTTCATAATAAACATTTACAGCTTATTGTCAATTTTATAATCAAAATGAGGTCAGCCAAAAAAAATTTCAATGGCTCTTTGTCTTCAAATGCCACCCTCTAGAACAGCAGATTTAACATATAGAATTTATGATACAATATATGTATTATTCTTGAAAACTTGTGCTCAAATGCCTTCAGCACTGACTCATTTCTAACAAAATTTTTCTTTGAAGGGTGACAAAACTGTGTTAATGTTATTAGAATTTCTTTCGAATATTTTATTTAATGTTAATTGGCATAAGATTTTTGGAATGACAAAAGAGGTGGCCTGGGGAAATTTAATTACAGTTCTTTCTTTGTTTCCTCTTCCATTTGAAACTTTACATATGAAAAGCATGATTACCTTCTTTCATTGTTTTTATGTGTATGCAAGTTGCCTACCTCTGGACAAAAGCTGTGACAGCGAGCCTGTCATTAAAATTTTTGAAGGAATATGTTTGAGGAGAAGCAAGGATGTGATGGGCAGCTGAATCGCCCAGGCTTTTGGGAAGCATCCTTGGTAGTCTTACTGAAATTACAGCAAGTGAGCAGCTCTATCCTTGCTCAGCGGGCTCAGTTTCCAGTGACCAAACACAAAGAGAAGAAGCAGAGAGAGAGGGGAAGAAAAAGTCCCCAGCTTTCCCTTTTTCATTCTCTCAACCAACAGCAGGTAGGGAGGGCAGCTGCTCTGCTGAGATACAGCCTTTCCCACTCCAACATGTGTAAGAACCTGAGCTGAGCTGAGCTAAGCTCATCACATGGCTGAGCATGGGAAATTAAAAGTGGAGTGTTCATGGTGGCAAGTTCAAGAACCGGTGTTCACACCTCCAGCTGACATGCACCCCTGGCACACTGAATTTACTGCCCATTGCGTCTCCTTTACAACAGAAACCACCATTTTATTTCACATATATGGGAGTAAAAGGTAACATTATGAAATAATTTTTATTTTTTAGAAAAGCTTTTTCTTTGGACCCCTGAAATATGGTAAAATTAAAAAAATTTTGCTTCAAGAAGATGCTGTCTTCTGGCAGGTGTTACTTTGCTCACCATCATCCTTGTAAAGAATGAGCTAATTTTCTTCTCAGCTTGGAGCTTTTTTAGGAAGAGGAGGCTGTGTTTTTAGAGGAAAGGAAAAAGAGTGTGTCTCTTACCTTTGTATTTACTGTAAGTTTTGAGCTGCACAACTCTTAAAGTTTGATAACAAATCTAAACGTTTCAGTGCAACGCCCAGCTTCTTCTGTGCCTTAAAAGAACCATTTAGGGACTTGATGTATATGCAGTTGTCTTCAAAAAAAATTTCATGTTATGATAGGAAATAGCAAGTGTGCAATGGAAGAGTTTCCCAAGAAGTTGAATTCTGCTGCAGTCCGAAGTGGGACTTTCATTTTAGAACACAAAAGATACCGTAAAACCTCTGAGTATTAGGATTGATATTCAATTAGTGAACTGAGTGAAGCAAACATCACTTTAAAAAACCTTTATTCATATTTTTTGACTGCAGATATGACTGAATGGAGTTGTTTTGTAGAAGCAATGAATAAAGCTGAATGCAGGTCACTGGGGGAGTAGGCTGGAGCCAAGATTTACATTTGGGAAGCTGCTACCTTTTTCTTTGAAAACAACAACAAAACCAAAAAAGTGCAATAGATTTTAGTGCTTTTTAGAGACTACCAAAAGAAATACCATTCTTATTGGTAAGAATCTGCTAAAACATTTGATCTCACTGCCTTTGTCATTAATCAAGATATTAAAATTGAAGATTAGGATAGTCTTGTCCTAATGTCTCCAATGAATGACTCTAAGGCTTTCCTTATACTCTTTCCCAATCCCTAATTTCTATTAGGCCACTGATGGCAGGAGCAATTCTATTTCAAGGTTGAACTGGGGCAGTTTTTTCATATTCCAGCCACGTGGTTTTGCTGGCTCACTTTAAGCAACACCCCCTGCAAAGTATTTAAATAAACCTGAAGATAGGGGGAAATTCTGTGTTTTTCCACTGCACCTTTTGCATCTGTGTCTCCATCCCCAGTGCTGGATTGACCTTTCCAGGTTGTTTAGCTTTCAGAAGCTGAGTTTCCAACAAAATGCTTCCAGGCAGAAGCACTGCAGAAACTAAGTGGCATCAACCAGACACCCTACTACAGGCAACCAAAACTAACATGCATAACCGGCATGGGCAGCAGGTGTGAATAAAATTCCTAGCCCAGTGTCACAAAGAATGATATCAGGCTTATGGAGCCAACAAAAAGCAAAATCTGTTTCTACTGAAACCCCTTCGAGCAACTCCCCCTCTCCACCTGGGTCTGTTGTTAATCCTTGTGAGCATCCTGAGGGGTTTTGTTCAGTCTTCAGCCCTCTTCCTGCAAAAGGTGGTTTGTGTCAGCTGTGGGGAGGCACAGCTAATTTGGGGCTGGACCAGGTTTTTGAATTGAAGCACAATCTTCACTTTTTTCATGTTTGCTGTCTCCAATGCCTTCATTGTGATCACTCCAAAGCCGAGTCCTGACAAGTGACGGTATAATAATCTCCAAAGAGAAAGGCTGGCAGGGCCTTCACCTGTGGTGTTCAAACTGCATCATGCAAAACAAAGGGAGATTTCATGGAAGAAATATGTGTAGATAGGGAGGGACTGAAGCAAGGAGCGTGTCCAGTTCTGTGGAGGGGCTCAGCTCAAGCCTCCAAATTCTGCAGAGGGTTTGCCATAGAGAAAGGGGCCTTCTGAAGAGCCTGAGTGAAAGCCCAGCCCTGCTAAAATCCAGGGATTGCCACTCATAATGGGATCTCAGAGTTCATACCAGGTCTCTCCACTGCAGGGCCCCTGCCTGTCCACAGGGGAAATACAACAAAAGTGAACTCAGAGCTCGAGAGACTTTCATACCACCATAACCAGTGGTTCTGAAACAGATCAGAGGGGATTAAAAATCAGCAGCATTAACTCCAGGTGACTTCAATGAGCTCTGCTAATTCTAGAAACAGTGAGGAGCTCAGCATTGCTCCTTGCTGGGCTACCCAGAATGACAGCGTTTGCAGAAAAAATTAGCAGCTGCTCAGAGGGGAGGGGAAGGCAAAAGTCTAAGGAGAATGGCTGTGCATCACTTTCATTCTTCTTACCCGTGAAATCTGAAATGAATTTAAGTTCTTGCTATTTTTTTTTCTTCCTAAATGCCAGATTAATATTGTTTTGCATCTCTTTCTTGACTTTTCATGTTTTCGGAAAAGGAAGACACACTTTTCAGGCTCAGTGCGGAAACTGTGCTAGCCTGCAGAACACAGACCTCCACCAAACTTTTGGAAAACAGGGCAGTTGTGCAGTGCCTGTGTGCCAGAGAGCACCTCGGAGCCTTTGGTGCAGGGAACACGTCTGATGGGGAAATAATTTCTCCCTTTTCTTTGCTCAGGCAGCTCTGTTGTGAAGGATCACTCCCAGGAAGGTAATCTGTCTTCCAGGCTCTGAGCTAAACGTGGGCAGGATCATACTGATTTTTGTGGGAGCTGGATGGGCTCATAAGGGCACATTTTTTAGACATAATTTGCTACTCTCAGCTCTGGTCAGGGCTTTCAAATGTTTGAATTTCATAAAATCAGGAGTGTTTTTGAGAGGATGTAGTCTTTACTAGTTCTGGCTGCATGATCTTGAACAAATCACGCAGGCAAGAGCCTCCTATTTTATATTTTTTTGTCTATTTTCAGGTGACATCAATAAACTGCTTGACTTTTCAAGGTGTCAAACACCCTCAGGGTAACAATCCCATGCTTTAAAACCAGGAGAGGATTTCTTCACTGAGCAGACACCGACTTTGAAGGACTGTGCCCTGTGCTCTGTGTTGTACATATCTTAAGGTTATAGTGGTGAGTAAGGATGTGCAAAACCGGAGCATCCTTTGCACAGGGAGCTTGAGGGAGCGTGGCAGCTGCTCACAGAAGAAAACTGCCCCTGCAAGCTGGCAAGAAATGTCTCTATTTCAGCTTTTCTTAGCGAAAGAAGCCAACTGAAAAATCTTGGAAGTACTGCTCCCCCAGAATATGTAAGCAGCACCTTAGAAGGGTCCCTGGCTTTCGAAGTCTTGTAGGTGTCTTTTAGCCTTTCTTGTCATAGGGTGGTTAACAGACTTCATGCTCTTTACCATCAAAATCTCACAAAATTTGTGTGAAATTAGTGTCATGTGTGTTACGTGGACTGAAAAATAATACGCCTTGGGGTTGGCAATGAGGAAGGAGTGGAAATGAAACACCGAGCAAACTGAGAGTATTTTGAACAGATGGATTTAAAAATTAAAATCTTTCCGTGTGGAAGAAACTTATCTGCTTTTAGTAAGAGAAAAGTTAACCCCAAACCAGTGTGAAAATCTTGCTCTGCTGCACGTTCTGGCTCTAATCATACAATTCTTCTGCAGTGGCCTTCCTTGCCTCCCCCTGATGTCAGCAGGGAAAAGCTGCAGCTCCCCACAGCTCAGGAGAGCCCATCCATGCCCGTGTTTGAACCTGTCTCGGTTCATCCAGGCCCTCTATGGATTTAGCTTCAAGCACGTTTAAAGTCCCATTGAGGCTTCATATTGGCCTCAATATAAGTCCGCTGGGATTTCAGCTCGTGCTAAATTTGGTGCTGGAGTGCCTGGCTAAATGTGTGTTTGAGTTGTGGCCTCTGAAAGAGCATGTTTGTATAATGCAATATCCTGATTTTTGAAAGGAGGGAACATAACATTTATTGGGATACTGCAGGAGTCAGGTTAACCTTTGTGCATCCTTAAATCCTCCTCTGAATCCCTGCAAGATTTTGGGCTCAAAGACCCCTGTGCTCAGAGTGCTGCTATGTGAAGGCAATCATCCATAAAGTCTTTTTATTTATCATAGGCAAGAAGTTCCCATCAGAAAATGATGCATTTAGAAAAGTAACAGAAAACCTAAATTTATGCAGCATAGCAGTTTTGAAGTAAGCAGGCAGTCTAGACACCTACAGCTGTTACATAAGGATGCATTGAGGACTCATTAATATTTCACTAAACAATAAAATGTTGTATATTAAAGTATTAAAATATAATGTTATCCATTTAGTTGCCTTGCAATGGGAAACAAACCATGAGAAGGCATCTCATAGGAAAAAAACACCGGGGTAGACTTGAAAATTACTTTGCATGTAAAAAAAAACTTTGTGGTTTTGAAAAAGATGCTGGGTAGAAGAAGGGAAGCAGTTTTCTGGGTCTGTTCTGGTTTTACAGCCACACATATTTAAACTATCCTTTGTAACCTGGGATAAACCCACGACAGCTGATTTATGTGTGTTCACACTGGTTATGGCAGGCACGTTCAGGGGCCTGCTGCTGTCTCTGCGCAGAGGTTTGGGAAGCCTTATCCTTTATATGTCAGCAAATGTTGTGTTTGCTTCCCAGTCAAATCAGTTTTTGAAAGTGCAGTGGTAAATGTGGACTGAGGCAGCTGCAGGCTTTGAAGGAATGATGCATGAAGGAATTGGGTGCCTAGCTTGCTCTCCAAATCCTTTCTCTGTGCCTTGGAAAAACACCAAGGGAGAGTTTCAGACTGTAGTGGGTTGACCCTGGCTGGATGCCAGACATGCCACCCCTGTAGCCCCCCCCCGATACCAAAACCTGGCCACACAAACCCCATTCCCATATACACGAGATATGCTCATTTCCATTTACAAAAAACAAAGCAAAACAAAGCAAAAAAAACCCAGGAAAACCCCAACAAAATCAAACCACCAGGAAATACAAGTAAAAACCAACCTTTCCTTTTGGCTTTGGAATTACACTAAGCAGTTAAGAGGAATGGCAGCCTTTTAAATAAGGCTGTTCTCAGCAGGTCTTGAACTATTATATGGAAAAAAAAAAATCTGTGTCATCGAGTTTTAGGCAGAAAAACTGGGGCAATGCGAGTTCTTCCCCTGCCAAGTCTCATATCAGGCTGTGGGGGTGAGGGATAGGGTGACTGTGGCTGAACCTCATTTGGCTCTCAGGGGAACCAGCCTGTGCATCAGGCCCTTCAAACAAGAGTGCTTGCTGTCAGGAAATTTTGATTTGCATTAAGAGTTCCAAATAAAATAAACCCCAGAATTAAAGCCCTCAATATGGAGAAATGATGGGATGGCTTAACTGGGATATGGTTCTAGTTTTACGGGGGAATGGCTGCACCAAAATCTTATTGGTTACACGTGTGTATGAATTTAGATCAATGCAGGGGTGTGTCAGTCCTTAAAGTAAATTTTGGTGGGGTGAAATCCTTGAGTATATCTTAGGTTTTGGCAATGAATTTCTTTGGAAGGCTGGAAGCATTTCTATCATTATTATTATAGCTCTTGTAAGATGCTTTACATCAGTGTTTCAGAGCAAAAGTGTTCTGTAAAGTGCTTACACAGACAGCTAATATTGATTACAATCAAAGTCCCTCTTTTGAATTTGAGTTTAAGGGATGCCAAATATGACAAGAGGCTGTTATTTTGTTGATACACATTTTTTGATGGCTGGAATCAGCCTATAGCTGTTTAAGAAATTGATCTCACAGAGTACATAAATATTTTATAGGACTCACAGCCACATTCTGGATAGTGTAGTATTAATTTATTGTTGGTTTAATTTTGTAATAATGGAGATAAAGCTGTGTTGTGTTTAATATACGAATAACTTAAGTAAACATGTCTCTTGTTTAGTTGTATGAGGTATTGGTATATTTTTAATTTAACTTTTTGACTAATGCCAAGTCTATGTACATTTAAAGCCCAATGTTGGTTGCATTTAAAGCTGCAACGAAGACAAATGAGGATTTCAACATTTAATTCTATACAAGATGTCCCTCAAATGTAATGAAATCTGATCTCACTAGCAGACAAATGAATAATGCATGGCGTTTAGGCATAATCAAGTTATGAACTTTCTTAAAACCTCAGATGATGTGCAAAGGTTAATCTTTATATTAAGAAGAAAAAGAAGAAAAGCTGGGATTGTTGTATCTCCGACAATAAAATCCAGGTTGCCTAGGATACCATATTAAAGAGACAGAAAGTTCAGGATATATATATATATATTTATCATCTCTACCACGACCTGGTATTTATTTAATCCAGTAGATGTATAGATTTTTGTGTTTGAGTAACTCATTATTTTCTCTTGAAAAACACAGCATCCAGGGAGAAAGGGATGAGGCTGGGGGAGCTGAAGAGGGAAGGGAGAGTGCGAGGGGAATTGGAACCGAAAAACAGAAATGGCAAACATCCAAGAAGGCAGAAGGAGGGAGAGGATCATGAGGCTGGGAGGAGCGGCAGATGCCGGGCAGGTTTAAAGAAGCCTGATGCAAAGAGAAATTAAACTGATCAGCCTGCGGTCTGCCTTTGGCGAACAGCGAGGATTACAAGGGCTGACAGGGATGTCCCTTTCCCCCCGGGTGCTGCCAGGCGTTCCCAAAGGCTGGGTTTCCCCGCCGCATCCCGGCGCGGGGTGGGGGCACCGGCACCGCCCGCATCCTGGGGGCCGTTCGGCCAGAGCCCGCGGCAGCCTGGGGGAGCTCTTCCCACGTCGGAAAAACACAGCCCGGCATGGGGGGAGTCAGTTACGTCTCAGGAGGGAGGGATCGGGTGTTCCCGGTCATCACCAGCTGTTCCCGCAGCGCCCCTGTGCTGGGATGTCCGCAGGCAAAACCACCGACCGCTCCTTCCATCCCCCGGGCACCTCCACCGGGGTTCTCCGCTGCGCTGTTCCACCCAGCACCTCCGTTTCCTTTCGTTCTCCTTGCTGCTCTTGGAAATCACTCGCTTTGGATACATCTTTCCACCATGGATTGGATTGAATGTATCCGAGCAAGTTCCCAGTGAAAAAGAGATCAGGGTTTGCTCAGCTAAGCAACAAATAGATCTTTTATTGGAAATGCATAATAGACATAAGAGAAGCAATATGCACTGGAACAAAAGGTTTTATCTTTGGGATACTTGCTTGAAATAGCAGCATGCTTAGTGCCTTAGAGGGGAAAATGGGCTTTGCAATAGTAAATCTCAGCTGTGACATCTCTTCCCTTGTGTATTACAGAAATCCCACGTTTTCTTTAGCACCCCATGCAAATTTGCAGGAGCTGTGCCATGAGAAACACCAGTGCAGCCCTGTCTGGGATCTCCAGTTGCGCTTGGAGACCTTAGCCTGGAATTTATCTGGCCTTGTTTGTCTGTATTTTTGCAGGAACATGTGGACGTTAATCCCTGGAGTGGGTGGTGCTCAGGCTTTCCCACAAACCAGCTTTAGAGGGTTCCCTGTTCTGCGTGCAGGTGTTAGGAGTGCCAACACGACATCCTGTCTTCCTCTGTCATCCAACAGCCCAGGAGCCCAGCTGAGCATGGTGTTAACCATCCCGTCACCAACGTGGTTTTATATAAATGATTTATTTTTGCTGATATGTTGGGTGTGTGCACCACCATCTTCTTCTTTCCCCCCCATATCTTTAGGCCAGCCATTATTTCTGCCTGCAGACTCTTGCTGACCGAAGCTGGCAGCACTCAGCCCTGGCTGCTCATTTGCACTGGGTGTATTTGCCCAAGTCAGCTGAGCCCCCCAGTGAGAGTGCTGTCACCCAGGGGCTTCCTCCAATTTCTCCCATTTCCCACTTATTGAAAGGGGCTTTGTTTGCACCTCTGTCAGCACCAGGGCCCTGTGAATTCAAGGCTCTGCTGAGCTCTGCTGCCTCTGCAGATTGGGGCGAAGCTGACAGTTTTCAAGCAGGAGTGAAGTAGTTCTGATACTCTGCTCAAAAAGCCTCAGCAACATGTAGAAGTCCTGCACCAGTGGTCTGGAACTTCATTCCTGAACACTGCAAGATCCTGCTGCAGTGATAGCGTGTTTGGAAATAATAATAGAAAAAAGTTGTGTCTACTCCAAAGAGATACAACTTCCTGCACTGTGCTGGGCCTTGGCCACTCCTCTGCAATTTTAGAGCAAAAGCAACTCATTTGCTGATTAAAGGAGTAAAGAGAAGGTGCTCTGACATTGTAATGTTGGTCATTTGCTGCAGACTGTACCTGCCCAGCTGGACTATTCAATTTCTTGCTGAGGTAGCTGAAAAGACAGGTGACCCCAGTGAAATGTGCCCTGGCATGCCTGGAAAAGAATTTGGGTGAAACATTTAAAGCCATTTATCTCTGAGCCCAGAAAGCTGAGGTTCTGAGGTCAGCTAAGCCACCAAGCGATGAGACAGTTTAGCACCAAATCCCTGAGGTCTAATTTAATGTGGAGCCGTATCTCAGCGTGAAGCCTGGTACCCACTCCTTCTTCAAGGAGCACAGCGTTGTTACTCGGGATACCACCCGTGAGGAGGGATGGAGAACAGCTTCACCAGGCAGGGGGAGTGTGAGCAAATGAGCTCATCCTGCTGTTTTCTCTCTTCTCCCTGAGGGTGCTGCTGCCATGGGCTAAATCAGTTGTTCAGGTTACATGGATTAGTGATTGATGGATTGATTGATTAATTAATTAAAAACCTTATTGACAGTTGTACTAGTTTGAAAGCAAACTAGTGAGAGATTTCAAATCAGAAATACAATTTAATAGGAAAAATAAAATAAATATAATAGTGCAAAAAACAACCCCCTGACAGAGTCAGAGTACAAACCTGACCCCCTGACAGTCAGGGGGTTGGCAGCAGTCTGATCAAATGGTGGCTCCAGTCCTCCTGGAGTGATGGTTCTGTTGAGGCAGTGACTCTGTAGAAAAGGTCTCATCTTCCTCTGAAGGTCCAGTGGCAGTGTAGAAAGGGTCTAGTCTTCCTCTGGGAATCCAGTGGAAAAGGTTCCCTGTGCTGCTCCAAACCCCAGGTTATATCCAGGTGGGAATGCTTGGCTCCTCCCTCTGGGTGGAACATCTCACAATGGGCTGATGAGTCACGGCTGATGGCCCATTAACAGAAGATGTCCCCCTGGAGGGAGGATGGGTCATGCGAGAGATGAAGAACTCTGCCCCACCTGGTGTCAACAGCTGGCCCATTAACAGAAGATAATCCAGAGGGAGGAGGCAGGGAACATCCCCACACCTGGCTTCAACAGATGGTGATAGAATATTCCTTGGGGGGCACATCTTACACTGTAACCTAGGACAACAGTCCAGGAGTTCACCAAAAGCCACAGTCCTGTCCCATCTGAAATATTTGTTCAAATACCAGTTTAAGGAATAAGGTTTATTTTATTAGCAGTTTCTGCTACAGAACGCTGGGGGAGGAGGTGTGCGGGGCAGGGGGAAGACACCTCCCCAGAGACTTAGGATGGAAACAGAATGAAGAATAATCTCTACAGACATCTTCATAAGAGAGTCATGGGACAAAATTACTCTGGCCTGTTCGCAAATGCACCTGTGTCCTATACCTTGTACAGGGAAGCTGTATTTTGGGGCCTGTAGCTTCTTCTTTGAGGTTTTATTGCCTTTTGTTTGCTTAGCCATCCTTGCTTTGGAAACTGCTGTGCCATTAACCCTCAGCCCAGAGCAGCCTTAGTGCAGGACAGACATCCATTTATCTGGCTTTCAGAGGTAGCAGTTTCTGTAAACTGCCTGTTTACGATTTATCCTCTGACTTTAGCACTCACAAGAACATTTTAATCAGAATCTTTTCTAAATCCCAAATAATAGGAAGGGAAAGCTGCATCAAGGCTGTATTTGCTTTCTGAAGCTCATTGCTCAATATCTTGGACTGAATTTTAAATATGTAGAAACCAGAGATGCTGGTGGTGCCCTACACTGACCATTTGTCTGAAGGGCAGCATGGAGTTGTCTCTGAGGAACACAACTCCATGTGAGAGAGGCCAGGAGCAGCCATGAGTAAATGCTTGGGTGTTTTTCTGGACTAAGATATTTACTGTATAATGACCCCATTCGATACTGAAAAAGAGTATGCAGTAAATAATTTTGAGGTACAAGTACTTCAAACCCAGCTATTTTGCTGATTCTCAAAAGTACAAATATGCTCTCTTGTTTGCACTGACTTATCTTCTTAGAACTGTAGACATTTATGGAGTGACCATCTGTGGCAAGAAACACGTTTCTCATCTTGTCAGTTCTTTTCTTCCTGGCCTCTCAGAGCTAGGATTTCAGAACCCTTGTGCTTGGCAGGTTCTTGAATTTGTTATGCTTCTTTTTGTGCATGGAACTGCATTTTTAATATCTTGGCAGATGGTGTCCAGACAAGTGTGAGTTTTACACTCACGGTTCCCCTGGTGCCTGTTGGGCTTTTATTCTGAGGAGTATTTTTTTCCCAATTGCACCATAGTGCATGGGTCTTTTTCCCCCTCCCCCCAGTAGCAGTGAATTTTGCAGTTTTAGGTATGTTGCACAATTTGGAGGAAGGTGGAAAGCAGCACTGACCTTCAAAATCGTGCCTCTCCATTTAATTTTTTTTTTCTTCCAAGGACGGAGCAATTGTTCCTCACAGTTTGCAAGTTCAGGACTGGGAGGGGAACCGAGCCTGACCAGTTTGCACTTAGGAAGTAGTAGAGGCAACATTAATGTGCAATCTTATGTAATTGTATTACAAGTTTTAGGATGGTGAAGGAAATTAAGGGAGGTCTGAATAATCCTTGGTCTAGTGTAAGTACAGCTGAGCAGTTGATCTCCATTACTCACAGGAGAGGACAGCTGGCCCAAAAAGCAGTGACTTCCATGAACCAGAGTCAGATTTGGCCATGCCTAGAAGTGGGCAGCATTCAAATGCAGCTTTTGAGTTGCTGGAGTGTCACAAAGGGAGGTATTGATTGTTGGGTAATTATGCTGAATCAGAACAATATTGACCAATGTAGGAATCTGTTTGTTAGCTGTTAGCAAATGCTAGATTGCACTTGGAGTGAGCATTTAAGCTGATTTAACACTTATTTTCTAGTAGTTTGGCCCCACAGCAAACAGAAATGTCTCAGCTTTATTTCTTCTTTCCCTTAAATTATGTCAGGCAAACTGTTTGGGGTACCTCACCGCATTTGCCTCTTCTCCATGAGTTATTCCAAGACTTGAAATGTCTAGAGACCAAAAGATTAAAATATCTGGACCTGCCATTTCACTTGCAGGGCCCTTTCCAGTGGGTTTTTGGGGTCTGTTAAACCTGTCAGAGCCCATACGCCCTGGCACCTGCAGTGCATTAACTCCAGTTCCCAGTGATGGTGGATGCTGTCCTGGCAGTGCAGCAGCATTCTGACCTCAGAAAAGCTGCTGCTTTCCCTCGGGTATGATTAGAGTGACAGCATAGGGAGAATTAGCCCCTAGAGCCATATTTGCAGGCCCAAATTAATTTGCAAAATAAGTCAGGAAATTTGCAGAAAAGTTCCCATGCTCTGAGGGAGGGTGAGGAAAATCCATGACGCCATAAGCAAGCTGCAGTCCTTTCCAAGGGGAAAGGGATTTTTACAATGGCTGTGTAGGCACTGTGTAAAATTCAGATACAGTTAGTAGAGAGTGGTCTTTAAAGCCTCACCAGTATTTCAGTCTTTTGAGTTACTTCTCTCCAACCTCTATTACCTTCAGTACTGCCAGCGCTGGGATTAACTCCTTGTCACTCTGAGCATGCAACAATGATCAGGAGGGTTGTAGGGAGGCTGAGTTGATAGAAAGAATTGGTGTAGAGCTATGGAATTAAAATTCCCTTAATTCCTCACAGACTGGCTTGTGCATAAGTGGCCAGTTCAGAAGGCTTCATGCAAGCTAAGGAAATGAGGAACAGCAAGAGTAAATGTGACTTGCGCTCTTTTGGTTTCTTTTTATGAGTTCTTGACAGATCCAGTTGGTCTGTGGTTACTGTGGTTGTGTTGGCCTTACCAACCTCTGGCTATGCAGCTCTGTCTTCTTCTCCTGGGTGAAAAGCTTGCTCCTATCATCCCTGTCCACACCCTGCCCTCCTCATGGGACACAGGGCGAAATTTATCCCATTTTTCTTTGCAGTATCCTTTTGCATACTGGAAGCCTCTTTCACAGCTCTCTTCTGTCTTCCTGACATTAACCCCAAAGTCCATCAATCTTCTGATTAATGCTATGAGAACATGTTTCCTAAAATCTTGATCTCTCTTAGCTGGAGTCTATGGATGCTTTCTCATTAGTGTGTATCTTTTGCGAAGGGTGATCCCCAGAAACAGACACTATTTCAGATGAGAATTAGCAGGAGATCCCCGGCTTGACTCTCAGAGCAGTTTTTTCATCATCCATCAGTAATTTGGTGAAGACTCCCCTCTGTGAGGCTATTGATGGGCACACGGGCTGTGGGAACTGTCTTGGAGTGGGAATTGAAATGGAACTCTTCAGTTGGAATAATATTTCATTTTTAAATTAAATAAATTAATTTTTATTTATTTCAGTTTATTCCAAGTTTACTCCGCGATGTTTTAGCTCAAGGGATGTTTTGATGTGTCTGCTGTGTGTACTGGGGAGGAAATGATAAAATTGAGTGAGTAGTCAGCATTTCTGCAAATCTCTTCACCTGTGAAAAGCCATTGCTAAAAATGCTTTTCAGTGCTCCCTTTGTAATCTTGCAAAGAGCAGGCTGATACAGCAATATCTGCATCTCCAGGAGGCACGATGATTTTCTTATGAAAGTGTAAATCCGAAGAAATGCAATTTGTCAGCTTGCCCCCTGAAGCTGGAGTGGGATAATTTATTATCAGGTGGCTTGGCACTCTGCGCTCTTGAAATGTACAGGAAATAGAACAGCCTTCCCTCCAGTTTCCCCAGTTCTGGCTGTTTTCTGTGGATGTGCTTCCCATTTGTGTTAGGGCAGGAGCAGACCAGGTCCTGGCCTGAATGTGCAAGGTGAACGCTGGCTGCCCGTGCCAACATTCCTTGTTTTCATGTCAAGTCAAATGCCAGCCCCATACTGGCAGGGAGGAGGAGGGTGCTTCTCCTAAAATGACATTTAATTGTGTGCATCCATTCCCTTTGCAATAAAGACTGAAGTGCTCTATTTACCAGTGACTTTACCCAGCAGCCTGATGTGGAGCTGCCTGTGATTCTGTGGTGCTGTACTCTGCTCCCATTACGAAATCCATTGTATCCATTTCATTTTAATGTGCAGGGATGGCTGTGGGGTTCAGCCTTCCACAGAATTAGCTCCTTTTTCAGTTCGGAAACCACTTCTATCACAGAGTGCAAAGCTGCCTTGCACAGCCTTATCCACTGTACCTGAATAATAGCCCAGAGCCTGCTGCGCTTCAGATCTTCAGAAATTCTTGCTAAGCAGCAAAGTATCATTCTTGCACTTAGCATATTTTCCCACTGTCATTAGTTTATGTCCTATTGAAATGAGATATCAGAATGCTGGAAGTTATCATGTGTCTGGCCTGATTGCTCATGCAGGTTTCCAGCATCTGGGAGGTTTCTTGGTGTAGGCACTGCTTACTTCTTGTGCTTATTTTCATTTGTAAGCAGAGAGCTGACTTTTATGGCAGACGCATTCCAGGTTTAACTGGAAAACTTGATAGTAGTATTCATAATAAGGGCTGGATATGCTTCCCAGATGGATTTTTGTGGTTCTCTTTTCGCCTTTTCTTTCCTTACACAAAATGACTTAACGGGACCCCCCTCTATTTCTGTTCAGCAGCCAAACTTTAAAGTGAGAACTCTCAGATTCTCATTGCAATGGTTTGTCTGCTTAGCCCAGCTCTGAGAATTCATTACCCTATGGTAAACAAATGCTTTCTTTTTCTGTTTCTGGTTTCTTTTTTTTTTCCTCCCCTCCAGGGAGTGCAGTTACTCAGCCTGTTTGCTGTCACTTTGAAATGCCAGAGATGCCATTTAGACCTTACTTTGCAGGAAAACAATGACAGGTCAAGAAAAACCCGCAGGTTTTAAAGAAGCAGAGCTCTAGTATAGTCCAGTGTTTCTCAATATCTAAATGACATTGGGTACCAACTGAAACAAGGATATAAATTTCACAGTAACAAAGAGGAAATGGGTGAGTCAGGTGGTGCTGTACCATTGTGGTCATCCCAAGACAACCCTCTCACCTATTTCAAGGGTTCTTTTATTCCACACCCAGATTGAAGGATAACTCATGGCATTAATATTAACTGTTGTCAGTAAATCAGTAAATAACTGAAAGCTATTACTGTAAATGTCTACTTCTGCTTTTTGAGTAGGATAGACACCTCCTGCACCTGAATGGGCCAATAAACAAATAATTGGTGCAATCCTAACAGAGATTCACAGAATAGTCAAGTTGGAAGGGTTGGAAGGGACCTTAAAGATCATCTAGGTCCAACCGTTTTGCCATGGGTAGGATGGGTGTTTCTGTCACTTTATTTAGCTCTATCAAATACCTTTGAAATTCTTCCAGTGTCTTCAAACCCTTTTCTTTTTAACTGAAGACTAAAATAGGGAGTGAGTGCCACTAGGAAATGAGTGTCCAGGTAGGGAGCAAATACATATATGAGCAGTTTCAAGAAGTGGGTGGGTGTAACTTGAGGTGTTTGTGAAGTGTTTGAAACCTGGTTTTTCTCTGGCTAGGTGCAGATAGGTTACTGTATGGTGCTAACAGCAAAGCACAGCCTGGGATTTAAAGAGAGGATGTTTTTGCTTGCCTGGCCCCATGGCTTCTGCTTGCAGGAAAATCACTTATTAGCTATAGAAGAGTAAAAAAAATTTGGATTGCTTGAGAGCAGAAGAGAATTTTTACGTGGGACAAAGAGGGGAAATGTGTTTGGCGGCTTTTGAAGTCCTGGTTTGATAGATGGTTAACGTCCGACCTTTGTCTGCAGAGGCACTGAGAAGAAAGTGAACCAGCAGCTAAAATCTCAGGAGAAACCAGTGGAAGAAGAGGGCGAGAAAGGAGCTTCTGTCCAGGGCTCTTGGCAGCCTCCCCAAGGCATGGCAGCAGTGCTGATGTCCCAGAGGCACAGCTCTGGCCTGTCCCTGAGATCATCCCAGGCTTTCCCAGCCGGGGCAAGAAATCTGGTGTTGGTCAGCCCAGCTAGTCTTTGAAATTTAAAGGAGGGAAATGGGGGAAGAAGCAAGAAAGAATTGCTGGAGAGCTGCAGTGTCTGCACGAGTATGTATCTCCTATGGGAGGTTGTGCTGGAGTCCGGTGGCAGCCAGTGGAGGTGGGATGGCTTCAGGGTCAGTCTGTGGCCTGTGCTGGAACAAATGACTGGGATGAGAGGATGTTGTAGTAAATCTTTGATTTGTGTGGGTAACAGAGTGGCAAACAGTGATTAAAAACTACTCCTCTAAATCCGTCTGATCTCCGGAATGATTTGCCACAGCCCTTCTTTCCCTCAAGCATTGCTTTGTGTTTCCCAAAAGCCTCCTCAAAAGTGGGATGGGCTCAGAAGTTGCTCTTAGTTAGCGATGAGATCTGATATCTGATTCCCAAACTGTAGTCTCTGAATTTTCATCCTCTTGTATTTTGTGTTTCCAGGGGCTATATTTAATGTAATGCGGCAGCAAACCTTTTGTCTACACTAATTTGATAATCTAGTTGTCTTTACAGAAGTTCTGCAGTTCTCACTTGTTACAATTATCTCTCTAATGCTCTAAGAAATAGCTTTTGTTTTGAATGCTACAGCTGCTACATTTTTGCAGTGGTGGGACAGGTTTTGTTTAAACAAAACTCCTGATTCACCTCATTTACTCCTCACTTCCATCAATTTCTTCCTGTTGCATCTGGGGCACAGTAAATTCATTTAACTGAATTTGCCTTTCAAAAAGTTACAGCTGTCTGGTGCTGGTCCTAATTTGGCCCCTATGGGACAAAGCTTTTTCTTTGGGACAAGTTTTTTCTTTGGATAATTACCCTCCCTCTCAGTTTTCCTAATGTATATGCAAAAAATGGTAGCTAAGTGCAGGTGATTGGTTGCACTGAACTGAAATTTTTTTTAATTTAAACTCAGGGGAGGATAATTTTTATTACACTCCTGGTAGTGCTGCTTGCTGGTCTATATAGAAATTGCTCCTCTGCTCTGAAATGCAGCTTATGTGTCATGCTTGTGCTGTTTAAACATCTAGTCACATCCTGTTGGGTACAAAAGGAGTTTTCTATCTTTTTCTAAGGTCAGATTAATTTACTCCACTTACTGAAATTAGGCTTGGGTATAAGTGCAGCATAACTGAATATATAAAAGGGCTGAACTAAGACCTCTAGAGGAGGGAGTTATAGTCTCTGCAGGACCTGTAAAATCTGAGGATGTTTTCTTCTGCAGAGGGAGTACAATTTTCTGGAAAGTTCATTGCTGATTTTGAGGCACTCCTTTGGCCTTGCCTGTGAGGGAGCTCCTTCATAAGATTTGGGGTGAGCTGGGAGCCAAGGGAGACCCCAGAACCTTCACTGGCCAGAGAGCAGCCCCACAGGGTTTGGGCAGAGCAGGGAGCTGGTAACAGGGTCCAGCAGCTCGTAGGCAAAGAGGGACTACGCTGGGGGCCATGCAGGGCATGAGCAGCAGGAGGGAGGACAGGAGCAGCGGGGTGGGGCTGGGGAGATGGATGACTACAAAGTAGGTTCAGAGTCTATGCTAGCACACAGGGATGAAAAGAGACAATTCCACAGCTCAGGTGAGGAGTGGGAGCCCAGCCTGGGTTTATGCAGAGCTTCTGCACTGTGGCCAAAGGTTTGGTTGGGGGTCCCAGGTGAGGATGGCCAGGGTGGTTGAGAGCCTTCGAGTGCACTCAGGGCTCTGATGTTGTTTAATTATGCACTTTGTGTCTGTGCATGTGTGTAGAGAAATGCTTTCATTAGGTCAATTAATTGTGATTGATTTTCTGTTTGCATTTAGGGAAAGACAATTAATTTTAAAAGACCTAAAGAGACACAGGCTCTTTCTTCCTGTGTGGTACACAGGGAACATGGATCTCATACTGCCTGACTCCCAGGTACCACCTTGCCCATCTCCTATGGGTCAGCTGCTGGCTGTAGCCACCAAACTCCCCAGCTGGCATCAGGAGTATCAGCAAGGTAGGTGCTGGGACCAGGCAGAAAAAGAGATTCAGTGTGAAGCTGTATGAAAGAAACAGCACTTGAGCAAAGAGAAGGAACAGTGTTTGAAGTCAGGTGGAGAAAGGAGGGTGTATTGAGTGCAGACGTATTAATTTGGCCAGTAATGACAGTGGGTGTATTTGGTACTGGTTCTTTGATTTGTTTGCAATTCCAGCCTCTGGTTAACAATTCTTGGTTATCTTGCATGATTTGAACTGGAGCAGTGGGCTCTCCTTTGGCTTTTGTGGAGTCTGATGGAGTAAGTAATTATTTGTGTCATCCAAAGGCATTTCAAAGAAGTAAGTACAAGCAAAGAAGGAACAAAATCATTTTGGTTATCAGTGGTACAATGTAATCCCTTCAACAAATAATTACTGGTTTCCACCTACTTCTCCTAGGGCTTGAACTAAATGCTGTGTGAGCAAGCTGCAAGCAGAGTTCAAAAGAATAGTGCTTATGCAGCTGGTTCTGGAGGGAAGGACTAACAAGAAAACCCAAAGGCAGTGAAAAGGAAGGAATTCTGGGATTATGTTGCCACAAACACTTGCCATGAGCAGTTTTGGTCGATTCCCAAAGGAATGGCTCTTGCAGATTATTTCCAGCTTCCTTTATTTTGGTTTGTCAGCCATTTTCAGCAACAGGTAAGGTGTTTCTTGCTGTCCTTTTGCACAGTCACTGCCTCATAGGTTACTGCTTGTTTTCAGCTGCCCAATAAATATCTGCTGAACCTTGGTGACACTCTAAATTTTACAGGGGCGCTGGCAGTGTGTGAGGAAGGAAATAAGCCCCTTTGCTGCTGAAGGGATGGCGTTTGCTGCAAAAGCAGGGAGCAGAGAATAGGTGCAGCAGAAGCAGCAAAGATCGAAAGATGAGCATTTAACATAATTTAAACTAACTTTAGCTGATGCAATCATGAAACTGTCAGCAGCAGGGTTATGGTAAGAGTTTCAGGATGCAGGGAATAACAGGATGCACATGAGGTGCTCCACTTCAGTGTCACATCCACGTGTGACAGGCAGGGTAAATATTCCCCAAGAATCCAGCACTACCTCTGTAGCCATGGAGGGCTTTGCTTGCAAATGGCAGTGCACCACCAACATGGATCAACAGTTGTGAACACTTTAATTAAATTAGCCTGGGAAAGGGCAGAATGCTGTGGTAGCTTGGGAGCTATTTTGGACTCTTGGGTAAACACCGTTTAGACTTGTGTAAATTTGTAGGAGATATTTTGACAAAAGTACTATGTACCCAAGTTAATACGTACTTTATTTTGCTGCGTGCTCCATATGTATTTGATCAGTCTGCACATTGTTTACTTAGACTCTACCTCTGATTTCAAGATATCCAGACCACTTGATGTAGCATATTTTCAGTTTAACTCAGATTTAAGATAGCGCTAATGGATTGAACTCATCTAACATGAGTAATTTTGAGTGACAGACTGCTTGACCCATTTCTCCCTAGAGTCAGGAGAGGCTCCTTAGATGTTTAATCCATTGAGTCAGGCTTGTGTGCTGATAGAGAGAGAAGTAAATATACCTAGGGTAATGGTTTTCCTTTTTTTAAAATGTGTTATTTGCTGGGTGCTTGTTAAAAAGCCTGTGCTAATATTTCTGAGGGGTGCTGCTCTTTTGCTTTATTTTTCCTGGGAGTACATTTCCTAGTGATGGCCCTTGGATCCTCCTGGGAGTCAGGAGTAGTCTGTTTCATGGCCAGTAAATATTCTTGGCAGTACAAAACTCACTAGAGCCATTTGTGTTGCAAGAAAATCTTGACAAGACATCCATGAATATAGCTTAGTAATTATTAATTACAGGTCAGGAAAAGGTGGGGAATGATGGAGAAATTCACACTTTCTGTTTGGTTTTGGGTTTTTTGGTGTGTTTATGCCAGGGAACAGGAGAATAAGGGACTCCACAATAGCCTGGTCTGTGGTGTCCTTCAGCTCGTCTCACCCCTGGCTATTTATTCCTCTTGTCTATCCGAAAGGGCATTATTTTTTCTTCTGAAGAAGTTTGTAAAGTTTCAGTTTTGTCCTGGTTTTGTGAGAAGTTGTCTGGGAAAGGCTTAGCAATTTGTGATTGAACTGAACTGTTTTCATTTAGTCCAAGTTCCTTGAGGTTCTTTCTTCACCCAGCTACTAAATTCAGAGCTTGTCCCTCTCAGACAGTCCCATTTGTTTGTTTTTTTCTGCATCTATTCCTCTCTTTGCTGGTTTTTGGAGTGATTGTGGTGGGACTAGAATGAGGGCTGGTAGGCAGTGCCATAGAAGTCTTCATTTGAGTGGCTCTGCTTTGTTATGATTTATTGCTTTTCAAGTGTTGTGTGCATGCGAGAGATGAAAAGGAAATGCTCTGTGGGCTGTTCCACTGCTCCACTTGCAAAGAGGAGAATTCAGATCAAAAGGAAAAGGTACAGTCAGCCTACAGCTAAAGCACCCAACGTTAGCAAGTGATGGCAGGTATGGAATCACCATGTGTTTATCTACCACAATTAGTTGATACTAATTTCTACCACATTAAGCAGTCGTATCTTTGTTTATTCCCTCCATTGCCGTGATCAGACAAATCACAGTAGATCTTGCTGTTCCTGCTTAGGGCTGTGTCAATATCCAGCCATGAGACTACAAAGGTGTGCTCTCTCTCAGGATGTAATTATCTTAAAAACAACTGTCAGAGCTGCCTCTTAATGAGCCTTCTTGTTGTCAGCACCGCGCGTGGCACTCTCGGAGCACAACGCTGTGAGGGGTTGTTCTCGTGCTTGAGGTGATGGCAGCTCTCACCAACAGAGGAACCCTGAGCTGCCGCACACCACACTGAGTGTTTGGAACACCCTTTGCATGATCAGCCTGACTTTGTGCTCGCCGCTGAGGACTTCTGTGTGGTGTTCTCAGCACGAGTAAGAGACACCCAGCACAGGAAAAGAGCCAAATTTAAGCTGGTGTCAGCTAAACAGTGGGACAAATCTCAGCCTGATGACTCTTTGGCTCATGAGAAAACAAAACTGATCCTTACCTTGACTCACCCGTCAAGTGATACCGTGATGATTTTTTGCTTTTTCATATACTCCTCTCATATCCCCCTTCATATACACTATTATGCAGCTTTTATGTATCCCTAGTGCTTTTAGCCCACATGTAATTCCCTAAGTCTGATGACTAGCTTGGACCCAAAGTTTTTTTAAGCAGAGAGACTAAACATCTTGGAAGCCTTGTAGTTGTGGGGTCAGAGAGCCCCAGACACCAAGGTCCTCTCCAGAACACATTCTGTAAACCAAGATAGGCCCATCCAGGGGGAAGGTTCCTCAGGACAGGGCTTCTCTTGAGTCTCTCATTGGGGAATCTGTGATAGATGTGCTAATGTGCAAGGTCTGTAACTGTATACATAGACCATCGTGTGTGAGCATTCTCCAGGGGTGCATGCTGCAGGTGATGCACTCTTTGGTGATGCATCTAAGGATCGTTAATAAATACCAAGGTAAAACCCTTTTCCCCCTCTAACTGTGTTTGGCTTTTAATTCCAAGCCCAGGAAAAGGCATCAAAGTAATGCACTAAATAGCCACTGAAATAGTTCTGTGACCTCCTGAGCCTGAGCAGAGGGGATGACACTCCATGGCATGTGCTGGAGCCATGAGACCCTTGCTGCCCTGAGCTGTGAGGCTGGGGGATCCATCTGAGGC
This sequence comes from Dryoscopus gambensis, assembly GCA_013389985.1. NCBI lineage: Eukaryota > Metazoa > Chordata > Aves > Passeriformes > Malaconotidae > Dryoscopus > Dryoscopus gambensis. Next base: position 51,601 of record WEIT01013800.1, on the reverse strand, counting down.
CTCAGTCTGGTTAATGAGGCAGAGAGCACGCAGTGAATGTGAAGCCAGTGCTGCTCCAGCTGTGGGCTGTGGGGCAGGAGCCAAAGGTGTAAGTCCATGGTGTTGACACAGCTTCATGTCCCTGCAAACCCCAGCTCTGAGGCAGACTGGGATGCTGGAACAGCTTCTTCCAAACAGCTCCCTGAATTCTTGCTTTAAAGCATCACATTACTTGTCCCTATAGTCTGCCTGCAGGGTGGCTGCCTGGATGTTTATACTGTGCCTCTGGAGCTGAGTGAAAAACCAGTGCTCCAGATTGGGAAATAAAGGGGAAATAAGGCACTGTCCTGTGTCTACTACTTCAGGCAGGCTGAAAGGTCCTATTTATTTTAACTCTGTGGCCCAAATAATACTGCTGGAGATACCAGCATTAGCCTTTTGATCCATGGTCTTTACAGCAAAAACACCAGTCTGAAGGACCCACTTTGTTGGATATTGACTCAGATACTAGGGTCAACCTGCTACTTACCATCATATTTTTTTCTTTAATGAAATCTTTCCTCTTTTATATTTCGAGTTAACCCAGCCTACACCCAGGGGTGCCCTTCAGCTCCTGTGAGGTAAGCTTTCCCTGATAACACCCACCAAAGCTCCCCTCAAACCCTTCAGTCCCTCACAGCAATTTTTTTAAAGTGCAAGAACTGCCACTTTCCCTACAGTTTTGAAAAATGTTAATGGAGCCATCAAGGATCTCTTCGGGTGGGTACAGAGGGATGAAAGCAAGGAGTAACAATTTCCCAGGGGCACGGGTCCTGCTGGAGGGATTTCCAGGCAATGGGAGGCTGTTACCCAGGGTTTAACACCAGCTTGATAGACCTGGTTTATTAGCAGAGCAAATTAGCTCCCTTCTATTCCCCAGGCTGGAAACGGCTGTACCCCTGTGCTTGGCTAAGCCAAGCTTCCTCCCTTTCTCCCCTGAGTGGAGGAATTCCATGTACTGGGCAAGAAGAGGACTCAGAGAAGGGGGTGCACTGTTTTTTGAGGTATTTTCACTCTCCCAACCTTGTAGTGCTCCCCAGGGCCTCTTGGGCCATGTCATCCTTAGCTGAGCATGCTCCAGGCCCAGGAGTTGTTCCCTATGGATAAGAAGTCACAAAGATAATGACTTTGTAAATTTTCCCCAAGCTTTGTGTTCAGTTTTCCTATTCTAGTGGCTTTCCCATTCTAGTGTCCTTAAATCCCAGTGCCAGGAAATTGTTTTTTATTGGTACTTTTTATAAAAGAGAACTTGATTATTTTTGCATCTTTTTTTATAACTCAATGGCAACATCTGTGTGTATTTAATTCTTTAATGATGTCTGTTATGGGGGACACTAAAGCCTGTTTTTCATGCTACTTAATTTTACTGTTTCATCTCATATTGGGTATTAGGCCTCACAGCATCTCGTAAATCAGATTAGATAGAAACAAATAGGGAGATGGAAATGTCCTGGATTTCAGCCTTGTTCTGCCTCAGACTTAATTGATAAATCTGTTCTTGTTAATAGCATAGAAATTGACAGATCTGAATTTTAATTATATTAATTTAGTTTAGTTTTTCTACATTTAAAACAGAAACTATCAAACCTCAAATAGAGCAAATGTTGTCATGTGTGAAATTTATAATTTATTTAATTATGAGTTTTCTTTGAGCTTAACCTGGGCTTTTAACTGCAGTTTTATCTGTTCTTTCACCAGCCCTGATTAGTAACTCAGCTTGTCATTTGTATAATACTTTTGATTATCTTTGCTTCTTGAAAGAATTCAGGTAATGAATCAATTTCTTTGCATAGAGAGAAACAGATTAAATGTTTCTTTAGCACAGAAGGTGTTTATTTTCAGGATGCATGCATATTGCCCTTGGTATATCTCATCCTTTGCTTTACTGCCCCTTCCAAAAGCCAAGTGAAACTGTTGTGAATCTGATTTTCAAAACTAATTTGTTTGAGGAAACTAGTGGGAGAAATGTGCTCAGAAATAAAGCCATTTCAGTATTTAAATGAGATTAAATGCAGAATAATTAAAGCATAATTCAGGTAATTTTCAAAATCAGATTGTCCAAGTCTTCAAGAGGTTTTTAAACTCCAGCCCCTCGACCAGAGGACTGTGAGCGTGTTAAATAAGATGACACATCTCTGTCCCAGCTGGATCAATATTTGAGTTGCTTTTAGGTGTGCCTGTCACAGAAGAACAAGTAGATAAATGGTGTGAATTTCTGAGTAATATTCACAATACCAGCTGCCAAGGATGCTGCTCCTAAACACAGAATCTGCTTGAGCGTGATGCCTCCCCTGAAGACCTCTGAGGCAGGTAAGAGCCCCTGGCTGCAAGATGCTCATTCAAAGTGAAGGTGTGAGACCTTCAGGGCATTGCACAGCACGTGGAGATGGGGGTTTCTGCCATCTGGGAACCTTAGCTGCAACCTGTAAATAAAAAATCCTCACAGGGAAAGATAAACAAAAGCCTGCTGGTGCTGTGTCTGCTTTCACCGATAATTTGCTAAGATATTAGAGACCTTCTGTGGTGGCAAAAAACATCCTTGAAATCTGTGATCTGACCTAATGCTTCATCTCATTTAGGTCAGTCTTGAAAAGTGATGTGTGTTGGGTTTCTTTTTGTTTGGTTGGTTGGTTTTTGTTTGTTTTTTTTTTTTTCCTGTGCTGATTTTTATCACTCCCTTGACTTATTTTTTATGGAGAAGGCTTCTGGGCTGGGAGATGGGAAGCACAGGCTATACTGAGTTTGCTGAGCTCAGTGAGAAGCCCCATGTTGAGCTCAGTGTGTGAGAGGTGCTGAGCGAGGGCAAACCACGGCAGGGACTTGATGAGCCACATCTCTGCCTGCTGCTGCAAGCTCCCATGCTGGGGGGCCTCTGCCTGCAAACCAGCTGCTTCTTGTGCCTCTTTTCCTTTCTGAGAGCCCAGAGAGCTGAGTCTCCCTCTCACAGAGCAGTAATAAAGAGTGGAAAGGTTTTATAGCAACGGCAGACCAAAGAGCTGCTAGGAACAGGAAAGAAGAGGTAAGGGATGGGGAGATGAAGGACTCACTTGCCTGTCATTCTTGGTAGGCTGCTGCTGTGTGAAGTTTGGATGACAAGTGTACAGATTTATATGGACACCTACACCTTGGAAGCTGCCTGACAGCCTGGGTACCTTTGGTCCCCTGATTTTGGCTGGGAAATGCCCTAAACACAGACCTACATTTATATCTCCCTGCTTGGGAAATATGCATCCATTTGAATTTGAAATCTGGGAAGACTCATCTGCGTGTACCCTGACAGGTGACACACAGTGTTGCTTGAAATAGACTTCATGATGAATAAAATGTGTTTCGAAAGTAGCAGCTTGCTGTCTGGTTTGATTTTTGGGGTCTGGCATGTATTGTGAGGGGAAAGCGGATGCTGTCCTTGAGGTTTGATGCCTTGATTACATCTGTGTAGCGAGGTGAGCTCTGAACTTCTGGTCAGCTTGTGCTGAATTGCTCTCCTCTGACCTTCATCTGTACTGGCAAAGGAATGCAGGAGAAAAGGAATGCAGGAGAAAAGAACTGCTGATAGAAAACAAGGGAGCCTGGAATATCTGCAGGGGAAGGAATTTTAAGTGACACCATGGGGCACTCTGTGTTTGCAGTTGGGTTTACTGCAAACCTTTGCAACTCAAAAATGCTGTCCCTTCATATCTAACACTCCTGCAGGGCCAATGTTTGTGGTGACCTTCCTGCCTGTGTCACCTCTCTATCAAAGAGCTAATGGTGATTTCAGATGGAGGGTAACTCCCCCAGCTGCTGCCTCACAGTGCAATAGGCTCATCAGTGGAGCATGCATTTAATTATTTTCTTTCAGCAGATTTAGGGCTCGATCCTGCCTGAGAAGGGCAAAAAGAGAAACACCATCTCCTTGCTGAATCTCCATGTGCACAGAGGATGCTCTTCTGTTGGAAAAAGCTGATTGTATGACATAGGCAGAGATTTCTTCCTGAAAACAGGGCATTTTTATGCTCAACAGCTTAATTTGTCATGCACTACTGAAAAAGAGTAGGTGAAAGAAGGGAACAAAATTCTGCTTTTCTTTGTCACTTACATACTAAAAGCTTTGTATATTTTTTTGTCATATAAGCATAAAAACCAGAGTAAACCACTTACAGGCTTACCTAGAAGGCTGTAGCTATTAGACAGTCATTAGTATTCCACTTAATTGTTTTATGCTGTTTGAGCAATTATTTTATCTTACTGGGCCATCAGTTTGGGAGCAATTTCTTGACTCTCAAACTACTATTTCTCTCTTTCAGACACACACGTTGCATATATCTGATATTTTCAAAGAACCTGTCATGCTAGAAAAGCAGATGGAATAATTTCCTCAGCACTGTAATTTGCTGAACACTTTTCCCCCTCTGACTCCTTATGACTGTTGTTTGCATGGAGCACAGCCTCCACAGTATCCATGAAAACCTTCTATACCCTGATTTCTTCACAGTGAACATCTGGGATGAATTTGTCATAAAGACAAATGCTGACCAAAGAGATTTTCTGCTCAGTTACTGAGAGGCTTTCGGGATAATCCACAGAAGTCTTCAAGACACTAAAAAATTAAGTCTTCTAGTAATTTTCCTTTCTAATTTAAAAAAAACCAGATTGGTTTTATGTTTCATTGGACGGCTTCATTATTTGTAGAAACATAGAATGGTTTGGGTTGGAAAGGGGACCTGGAAGATCATCTAGTTCCGCCATGCCTGTGGAACTGCCATTAGCTAAAGTGAGTCAAATATTTGTGGGAAATGACTGATATTTTTCTCTGATACTATTAACAATGTCTATATAAAAGAAGTGCACAAAAAAATTATTTTATTTTAGGGATTAAGTAAAAATGGACATTTAGTTGATCTCTGTGTGACCCACACCAGGCACATGGCTGTTTTGTGCCTTGAACAAGTTTGTCCTGCTGGGCCTGAAGAAGGATGAGCATGGTATGGAACAGGTATGGATGGGGCAGCTGTGCTAAACATCATCCCACCTCCTTCACGGCTGCCTTGCTGCAGGTCTTGGACAACTCCCCAAAAGGTGCTGACCCATCCTGTCAGTGTCAGGAGATTGCCCAAGCATAGGTTGCTCCCAAAAGGGCACATTTGCCTGGAAGTTCTGGGAGAGGCATGAATGCTGAAAAATGGGGAAAGGTAGTGGAGGCGTAAGGCAGTCCCTTAAGTGATTAATCAAGCTGGGCTCGTAAGGAGAGCTGGTAAGTGAATTTCTTCCCTTCAAGGTGAGTAATGTGACTTTTTTATTCAGTATGTGCAAATTTAATTAAATGGTGACTCTCTTCTTCTCTGCCTCATTAGTGCTGACAACAGGTCCCTTCCCAGGTACGTGCTGTGGTAGAGATCTGTGGGTGGTCGTGGGATTTGACACTCCTGGCTTTGACAGTGTTTCACAAGGCAGGAACTGTAGTTCCTGGTCTGGTAAATGACCTGTTGAGTTGCAGCCCTGACCACCTCACCCAAATCCCTGCCAAGTACCCCTGATGGCAAAGCGATGTACCATCACAGTTTGGGCGTTTCTATGGAAGTGTAGTGAATTGTTCACCCATGGCCAGCCGGTTGGAACTAGATGAGCTTTAAGGTCCCTCCCAACCCAAACCATTCTATGATTCGATGACTGTGCAGGTGGTGAACAAAGAAGTCAATCCAATTTCTTGATTTAGGTGTTTGGCTGTGTATTTTAATCAGGAGCCTTTATCTTATGGCATTTGAGTTGCCTCAGGGGAAGGCAGCAACAGTGGGAAGTGACCAGAAGCAACAGCAGCAGCAAAAAACCCCACGCCAAACCCAATAAAAAACCCTTCCAAAATACTAAACCTTGCAGTTCTGTCTTTTTAATTAAATATTATTTGAGTCAAAAAAGTATATTTTCCACTAGTTCATGTAAGTGTCTTAATGCCTGAAAGTGGAGCTTGGTTCTCTGTTTCTGCACAGTTGTTTTTGGACAAATGTTTTTTGCAATATATCTGAATTAAACCTCTAAAATGTATTTTCAAGAGACAGTGAGGGGATGGAAGCAGGAATGGAGGATGTGAGTTGGAATAGGAGCCCAGCTGCAGTTTGAAATAGGGATTGAGGGCAGCATCTCACATCCTTTATTGTGAACTCCTGTGCATCCCTTCAGGTCCCTGTGTGCCTTGGGACTGTGTCTATTCTGACAGACTGGGATTGGGATTATGTGGGTGCTGTATTCTCATTCCTTCGAAATGTCATTGTCGTCGGGTCCCCCAGCAAGGACCCCCTCCCCTCTGTACTCTGGGGTTATTTTAACAGCAGCTTTATTTCACACCCCTAGCACACAGCCCCTCCACCAGGGTGAGGATCAAAAGGACTGCATGGGATGGGGTACAGGGGATATTCCTGGACAAACAGCTCCCAGGCAGGGGGGTTCTGGCAGGGTTTGGGCTCTCTGCACACTGCCAGCTTGCCTGAGCAAGGGGGAATTTGGATGAGATGCCATCACTTACTGAGCTGTAACCAGGGATGGCAGGACTGGGAGCGGATATTCAAGACAAAGGTTAATGGTCAGTGCTGCCAAAGGAGACTGTTCCACTTTTTGCCTCCTCATGTTATATGTTCAGCATGAGATAGAGCGTGGTTTCCCATTTTCACCTCTATCTGGGATTTTAGAGGTTTGGTGCTCTAAAGGATGCAACTGCCCAGTTACCTGTTTGCAGCCAGTGCTGTTTTTAAAATGCTGATCAGAATTCTGTGGAGCAGCATTCCCTCTCTTCACTCAATACTGAATGCAGCTTTTTTGGGATTCCTGTTCTGCCTGAGGTAGCTTCAGTCATTTCATATTCACTGGCACCAACCTCACTTTAAGGTATGTTACCTGCATTTCCCAGACTGCTGTGGTTAAAAAGATCCTATGCTGCGATACCTCATCTATTTGCTAAATCCCATCTGAAACTACCCTTGTTTGCAAACCATTTTGCTTTCCAGTGCTTCAGACCTAAGATGGGAATGAAAATGAGGCAATTTTGAAGGTTTCCATTCCTGATGTTCTCCTGCTAGCAAGGGCTGTGACCCATTCCCTATGTGCCTCCTGAGGCAGGAGCATTCAGGCGGGCTCAAAAATGTGTGGTTTTGCCTTGTCAGTCTGTCATCATGTCTGAAAGATTGATAGGGTATGGTCATGAATAAACATATGGCATTTATATGGAGTCTCCCTCGAATATAAAGCAATCCAGTAATTCCTGAAATAAAAGAGAAGTGCGGGAGGGGGAAGATGGGAGAGTCAAATCCTGGCTCACAAGAGGTTATTTCCTTGGAAAGAAGCCAGGCACTATGTAAATAGAAGCAAAGCCAGGTAATGAAACAGAAAATAGGCACTTAATCCTGCCCTCCCGGAGGTTTTGTGGCAAATCTGTAATTGCTGTCCATGGAGGGGGTGGATCATCCTACTAGTCCAGCACCAAAGCCTTGTGATACTTTGGCAATTAGGGATATTGCCATATTTCCAGCAAAGGTTTAGCTTGTGGCTGAGGGAACCAAAAACCTGATTAATAACTTTCCCCCAGACAGTGAGGAATCACATCTTTTTCTCTTATCTCTTATCACATATTTATCTTTTATCTTTATTCTTTTATTCTTTTCCATTTAAGGATAGAAGTGGCAGTAGAAGCTTTTCTCTGTTTCAGCTTGGAGTAGCAGTTTACATAAAATATACAGATTAATACAGGAATAAGACTCTAAGAAGAAATCACTCTACATGTTAACATGGAGGGCTGCTGAGTAATCCCCACAGGCACACAGATAAGGCTTGTAAGATAACATGGTAATCCTCTGTGCATAAATTCTGACTGCTCTATAAAAATCTGTTCTTTTTCAATTTCCCTGGAGTTTACACGTGCACTGCCATTGTCTGGAGATAAGCCCACACAATTGTTCAAGAGGAAATTGTTGGTGCAGGTAAAATGTCCGGTGGTGAGCTTCTCAAAGTCTGCTATGCTTTACTTCCTTTTTATCTTTAGAGCTGGATTCAAGCTCTGAACTCTCTGTCCAACTCTTGACTTCTCCAGGGCTCAGTGATTTTTACAGTTCAAAGATTTAAGGGTTTAGCCGGAGACATTTTTCTGTTGATTCTTTTTTGAAATGTTTTCTTCAGAAGTGTCTCTGTTGCATGTCTGCAGCTGAGAGGCGCATATAGTGTGGAAAAATTCTTGTCCTGAGTCTGGAATGTTGCTTCTTCTTCAAAATCAAGAATGGTTTCCTCATAACACTTTCTTTTCATGTTTCCTTTCATAATGCATTACAGGAAGCTTTCCTTTATTTTGATCTTTTTAGGACCACAACCCTCTCCATTCTACAAATCCTCTCCTACTGCTTTGAAGGAACTGTGTGGGGGTTTTTAGGGCTCACCCTTTAATGCTTTCTAGGACTCTGGTTTTGCTTTCTAGGCTTCTCCCCCTGATTTTTGATTTCTAGGATTTTTCTGCAATTTGTACTAACCCATTTGTTTTGTTTTCTAAAAATTGTCTTATTTTGCTTTTTAGCATTGCTCCTTTATGCTTTCTAGGAATATTTTATGCTGTCTAGGACTCCTCGGTGGCATCTGTAATAATTGTCCACATTTTCTAAGACTACACCAGTTTAATCTCTAAGACATCACACCCCAGGAGCTTCCCAGATTTATTATGCTTCCCTCTTGGTCTCTGGGAAACCCCCAGGTCTCCTCTCCCTATCCATTTCCTAGGAATGCTCCCAACCTGCTGCCCGAGAATTTCTGCTCTGCTTTCCAGCAATTCCTCATTGCTTTGTAGGACTGACTACATATAAGGAAGTCCTCTGAGCTTTCTAGGAGGAGTTCCTAATTTGCTTTGTAGGAATGCCTTGTTTGTTTTCTAGTGCTTTGTCCTTGCTTTTCCAGGGATGGTGCCTTTTGAGGAAATCTTGATTTTCTTTCTGGCAATTCCCTGTTTGCTCTTCCAGATTCCCCCCACAGCTTTGCAGGAAACCTCCTGATTACTTTCTGTCACTTGCTTTGTTAATAACTCCCACTTGCCTTCTAGGAAGCCTTCTCTTTTAGATGAATTCAGTCTCATACCTGGGAATTCCTCTCTGCTTTGAGGGAATTCCCTACTGTGCTTTCAAGGAGCTTTCTCTTTTCATTCCAGCAGGTCTCCAGTGCTTTCTGGAAGGTCTAGTGTTCTTCCTAGAATTTGTGAAGTGTGTCCCTTTTTCTAGAGCGTTTATTTTGCTCTTCTGCTTGCTTTGAATTCTCTGCTGCTGTTGAGAATTTATTGCTTGCTTTTCTTAGAAGTCCTCATCTATTTTCTAATAATTCTCTCCTTTTCTAGGACACATTTTTTTGAAAGCTGCCAAAGTGACACTTCTAAGTAACTGACCTGTTTTTAAAACCCTCCTTTAGCTTTCAGAGACCTAAAAGCCTTTGGTATTTTTAATAAAAGGTGGCTCAGAGAACAAGTAAAGATCAAGCTATCCTGAGTCGCTGAACAAGTGGAGAATCAAGCCTCAAAAATTCTTTACAGTCAGCTTCTCCACGATTTTAACTGGAATTTCTTCATGCCAATAAAAGCGTGCAAGCCATATTGGTTTTGTAATACCTCTATCTCCAGTTTAACTTGAACCTTAGCCAAGGCGTGTCAGATGGTAGAGTTAAGAACACAGCATTTTTAAACAAAAAGCGGAACCTCGTTTTTCTCCATGTAGCTGCTTTCCCCAGTAAGAAGGCTTTGCTGGCACAGCAACGCCAGCCAAGCCGACGACTTGGTTTTGGCACAGAGATAGAACTCTGCAGTTTGAACCGAGCCTCAGCTGCTCAGTGATTACTGCTCAGTGACACCAAACACTTTTGGGCTGCATTAATTTTAGCAGGATTTGTGAAATCTGAGCAGCTAAGTAAATAAGACTATCAAAGAGATATGCCTCAAGGTGGTAACTCTGCCAAAAAACATAGCATCTCTTAATTCTCTTTTCTGAAGTACAATGGGATGTTATCTTGCTGTAGCATGAGGGTCAAATAAAAATTATTCACAAGCCCCAAAACCACAGTGGAAAATGCTTAGGACTTTAGTACAAAACCATAACAAGTTTAAATGTCTTCCTCTCTTTTTTGTCTCTCATTGCTGCAGAGATTTAACTTGAAATCACCAAATGACAGTGAGAAATGTCAAGGTAACTTGTTTGTTGTTTACCTGATGCAATTTAAGTGGTGCTGACATCACACACTGACCACATTGTCAGCTAAAGATAAGTTTTAGTTCATCCACCACTGTCAGCTAAGCATTTCCTTATCATCTTTCTCAGCTATTTGTTTGGATACGATTAAATTATTCAGGCTTCTGTTTGTTTAATCTTTCAGGTCACTGCTACCAAAAGAGATAAGGAAGTTTATTAAGAGTGCATGTACAATGATGTTGGGGGGAAAAAAACGGATGGAGAGTGTTTGTGGAGCTTATCTTTATTCATGAAGCCCTTGAGGGTGACGGGAAAGGGTACCAGGAATCCACACAGGCTGCCGGCTCCCGCAGTCATATTTAACTTGTTCGTCCTGGGTGCCTCAGCTAATGCACACACGGGGCTGTGCCAAGCCTTGTGCTCTGCCTCCCTTGCATTATTAATGCTCCCAGAAGGGCTTGCATTTGTGTGCTGCTGCCTGAGGTGACGCTGTCACTGCTGCCTCTCTGCAGGGCTTTCAGAGCCCTGACGCTGGGGCTCTGTGAATGGTATTAGTACTGAGCAGGCACAGCTGGAGCAAAGCAGTGCCTAGTGTTTGCCAGTGCTGCCAATGGCTGGATTCCAGAAGTACAGGCCTCTTGGAATTCTGATCTATTTAATTAGAGAGATAGCGACACATGCACAGATAGCAAAGCAAATCTGACCGCTGTCATCCATAGCGTAATCATACCACGTGTCTTAGTATGTGTGCCTCTGTCCTTTCTTAAAACTGGAATAACAATTAAAAAAACCCCCTGCAAAGTGTTCTAGACATTTTTCAAAATGATAATTTTCTAGTGCTTATCAATGCAGACAAAAATGTAAAACATGCATATGGGCAATGTAGGAGCTCAGAGATATGATAATTCCTCACAATTATTTACAACTGATCTCATGGATTTTTGAACCAGGTTCTTTGCTTATTTGGCACCCATAACACCATGAGCAGATTTATTTTTGTATGTTGGTTTTTTTACTGTTGCTGGATGGTTTTGAAGAGCATGTCCAAACAAGCTGCCCACTCAAGGCAAGCGTGTCTCACCTGCCTGTTTTCCATTTTTTTATTACTATTATTATTATTATTATTATTATTATTATTATTATTATTTTTATCTGCAGCATTTGGCCTGTTTCTAGTGGGGTAGAGACAGCTGATCCTTTGGAAGCTTGGGTATTAGACTCTTTCTTTATTTATTCCCCTGCTGCATAATCCTTTGAAAGAGCAGATATTGTGTTGACATGAGGTTTTCAGAGCCAGGTTGTGCAATGTAGGTAATGTGCATGTGTAATGTGATATTCCTGCAATAAGTTTGTGCAATTGCATTATGTTCCACTAAAGGCAGAAGAGGGAAGCAGTAGTATGAATTAGAACAGTTTTTTCCAGTTTAGGAGGGATTTTGGGCTGCCGAAAATTCTTCCTGTCCAAGGGGAGTGTTGCTTCTGGGCACAGAGTGTGAGAACATCTATTCAGTAGGTCAATGCAAGATCAAATCCTGGTCTGCTTGCCTCTCCCAAAAGAGTAACAAGAAACCAAACAGATTGCCTCAATATTAGTATGGCACTGCCAACCTCAGGCTTTCCCAAATTGCAGGACTAGCTTAAAAGTCAATACATATGCTGTGGCTTTTCTGCTTTTTCCCCAAGAGCCATCTCATAACAAGTGGTTAATTTGAATTTTTACCCTTTCCTCCACAATGAGGTTTAAAAACCTAATTAAAAAAAAAAAAAAAAAAGAAAAAAA
>WEIT01013800.1:22655-34645 GCA_013389985.1 Dryoscopus gambensis | reverse complement strand
GTAGTATTGTTTTCTGAGTGTTTTTGGAGAAAAAGCTTGGAAGGCAAAGGGGCAGCAGGGGTGATTAATTCAGTCTGAATAACAACAGTATCAAAATCTGCAGCATAAAATCTGTTTTTGTGATCCTCATCACACTTAGAAAATCGTTTGTGTGGCTCCTCATTGTGAACCTCTTGATCATGGCGAGCAGCACTGACATGTGGCTCAGAGAATGAAAGAAAGAGAACAAAGACAGTGCTGGTAAGAAATGGATGAGACAGGAACAGCAGGTAATGAAGAGGAACACAGCAGATAGGAAGCTTTAGATCATTTAAAGGATAATAGATGAGAAAGATAGTTCACAGTAGATAAATGTGGAATAATGATGACTATGATGAATCCTTTTCACTCCAGACTCTGTGTTTCACAAAACAGGGCTTTAAAAAATAAAACCACCAAAACTTAGGAGTCAAAAGGCACAGCTCTGTGTGCTGCTAATGAATAGCAAACAGGAAGAAGATGAATATTCACATGCAGAATAGTGCTGCTGGTGGGGATTGGGATCCAGGGTACCCAGGAGTGGGGTAAAACAAAAAGGAAGAAAGAAGAAGGGGAGGGAGAGTGAACCCAACAGCTAAATAAAAAGGTCAGCTAACTAAAAAATGAGAAGTTTGGAATAGCATGCTTGTGTATGCTGACTTTTGATGTCAAGACAAATGATTTGGTCCTAGAAGAGTTTCTCTCAGCTTATTGCGGGTGGTTATATTTTGAAAGCAGTTATTTTACATGTATTTTGAAGGCAAGTGCCTTGGTTTAAGACAATTTAAGGAGAACACACTGAAATGAGTCACCTCCCATTATTTTTTAACCAATCCCTTTCCACCAATAACGAGAAACAAACATGAGCCAATTAAAGTGAAAAAACCCCGAGTTTACTAAAAAACAATACAGCAACAGGCAAAAAATAACAATAATCACTGTATACAAAATTGGACTGAGTTAAACTAGACAGCTTTGAATGAGTAGGTTAAAGTACAGCCACACTTTCTAGCTGGGGAGTGGGGATGACAGGAACTTAGAGCCTGTACTCAGAGGTTGGCTTTTTTTTTTAACCTGGCTTTGTCAGCTTTTGACTGCTGGTATGAACAAGTGGCAGCTTTGGGTGACTAGATAATACTTGGACTTGCTGATCTGTTTGTAATTCTGTCCCTGGTACACTGGAGCCTATGTCACAGGGCCCACTATTTCACAGGAGGTCTTTAAAATGAGCTGTTAAAATAGGATGTACAGAACATACACACCTTTTATTCCTTATTTTATAGCCATCTTGAAGGTCAAATGAAAATCTGGTGAGTCCTTTCTGAGCTATTTCTCTGCTTCATTTCACAGTACATGTGCTTGTCTTTTTATTATCCCATTATACTGTTTTACTATACTATTTTTGGTTGAAATTAGTAAAGACATAAGAGGGAAGGTTTAGTATCCCAAATGCAATATTTGCAAGTTGTTTTATACTGATAAAAAAGGCCCTATGACCACAAATGCCTTCAGAGAATAATGATGCTCCAGTGGAGGCACCTTTCTAGCAAAGGGAAAAACATCTTTATCCATCACTTAGAAACCCTTGTCAGCCTTTAGCATTAGCAAATGAGCCAGCACACCTCAAAATGAAATGCAGGAGTCAGAGAAGTGTGAGAGCTCTTGGCTCAACAGGCCTTTCATTTCTCTAGTTAGTGTCAAAGAAACAAAGAAATAGATATGAACTGTGTTTTTGTAACAGGCAGAGGTGATACAAGTATTATCCATATGCTTGGGGGGATAAAGTGTGGTTGAGCTGTTCTTCCTGGCCCTTTTCTCCCCTGAACTGCAGTTTCTCATGGGAATGGCCTTTGCTGTGGATGCTCTGGAATTCTGCGTGCAAGGAATGATGCAGCGCCCCGCTCTGTGCTTCTGTAACCTTGCTTGTCTTTAGGAGTAGAAAAACATGAGTTTTCAACCAATTCATTCTCTTGTTATATTCAGAGCTGCTGAACAGCTGTTCAGGTTTTAGTCTGTGCCAGAGATGGGTTGGGAGCACAAGTGGAAGTTTCCTTTGGAAGCACTGGATGTAATATTAGTTTGAGTAGGGCCAGAGGATCTCCTGAGCAGCTGGGAAAATTCTGAAGAGCAATAGTGTGAGGCTGTGCACCTAAATCTCAGTTAGAGCTGTTCAACCATGCTCTGTAAATGACTGGAGAAAGGTCAGAAACTCAAAAATGTGTGTTTTGATGTGCAGAGACAAACAATGTTCATACTATCGAAACCTGAAATGTCAGAGGAAGAATCTCTGCCCATTACTCTGGGATATCTTAAAATCTCTCCCTGGTTCCTTTACACTGGTAATTATTTCCTTCCTGTTTATGTGAAATGCAAGACATTTAGCATCTGTTTCTTTGGAGCTGCTGGCCTGTCCATATTCTCTTGGTTTAACTCTTCATTCTTCTGTCTTTTCTCAGGAACACTTTTCCTCTCATGCTGATGGTGGCAATGTGCTCCTGTGGAGGAGGGATTTTATGAACACTTGGATGTCAGCTGTGCTGCATCCTCACAGGTGGCTCAAAACCCTGGACACTGGGCACAAGGTATGTTCAGAGAGGACATGATTTCCCCCATTTCAGCTTTTCTGGCAATGAGTCATATCTAGAGTTACAAGCTGAGAACTGCCTGCTCTGAAAAGTCCAAACTTTGATCTTTTTTAGCTCTTATTCCTGTGGAGTGCTGCTGTTTTGGTGACTTATGGTGAAAACCTAGTTCCACATAAAGGACTCTTAATCTGAATAATCTGTTACCTAGAGATGCACCAAACAAGCTTTTGGCATTTGAAAAAGGGTCCAAAAAAATCTCACACTGGTAAATATTCTCAGTTAGGAGTCCTAGGGGTACAGATATGGAGACACTGAGAATATTTTCATAATAATGATAAATGAGCACTGCCAGGATGCTTCTGGCAATTGGTCCTATAGCACAATAAACTTGTGTGCTTGGATATGTTGAAAATTTGGATAGTTATAAAAATTTTCTCAGAGATAATCTTCCACCCTGTAGAAGGGAAATTACTAACTGTAATCCAAACAATTTTATCTATTTGTAATAGGTCTGTGGTGTTTTTGTAATAGGTCTGTGGTGTTTTGCTGTCCACGCTTTTCCGTCATATGACTGAGCTTGGATCCTTGCTCTGGACACAGAGAGCAGAACCAGTTATTGGGCATTTATTCCCTTATGGGAGAGCCACACACTGATATTGGAAGTTCAACTGAAGCACTGCACAAGTAAGAGCTGGTTTGTACAGGTGGATAGAGCATGGCCAGAAGGATGTGCTTTCCCTGATAGAGAGATAGGAGGTACTTCATGGCTTCTGAACTGGGCACTTCTAGCTGAGGCAAAATTCCCATTTCATTCATGGATGAATAGGGGGTAATTTTTGTAAGAGGGGATAGTGATGTGTGTATCAAATGTTCTTCTTTTCCCTGACCGGAGGAGCTTTATAATTACAGATGGGCCATGCCTGAGTTGCCACACACTTCCAGCAAATGACTTTGGATATTAGTGATTCTGCCTGACCTGCAGGAAGAAGCTCAAAGCTGCAATTCTGCAGAATGACTGCATATTCCATATACTTTCCCAAATTGGAGTCTTTCTGACTTGGAAATTAGATCCCTGGTGCTGAAAATGGTGCCAGGGTGATTATTTGTCCCACAGCAAAATGGGAATAAACTTGTGGCAACGTGGTTTCTTTTGCATGTCGTCTGTATTTATAGATACATAGATTTATAGCAGCTATTTTAGTACGACATATGGGCTAATAGTGTTTTGGGGCCTTTAAAAAAAGGCTGATATGTGACAGAAAGGGAAGGCTGAGGGATATGGAAAGGGATATTTCCAAAGACAACTATGTCGTTGTGCGAGATTGAAGCTAGATAACACAAAACTCTTAAAATGATGATCCATCAAAATCAGCAATTCTTCCCAAAGGGGTCATGGGACAGGGATATGAATGTGGGTTGTCTGTGGCAAAAGGTGATCTGTGCTGGGCCTCAGAAAAGATGCCCCAGTGCAGGAAACACAGTTGAGGACCACAAGGAAGGAAAGGGAAGCTACAGGAATAGGTAGAGAGAGAATGAAGGGTAGAAAATTGGTTGCTGGTGGCAGACACTGTTGCAGCAGACTTAGCATTGGGCTGGAGCTGTGTAAGTGTCAGCAGGAACCTCTAACCACAGTGCTGGATGCAGGGGGCTGAGCAAATGCAATGACTTTGAACTGCAGCCCTAATATCTTTGTTGAGTAAAGCTTGCTCTCTGGATGTTAAAAGAAAAAAAAGGAAAAAAAGACATTTTATTTTCCAACTCACCTTTAAACTCCAAAAACTAGCAAGTTCCTGCCTTTTATACTGTACTATAAACTGTGGAAGTAGCATCCCCTCCCCTTTTTCTGAGTCTTTTTCATGTCAGAGCCCTCTCCAGTGAACAGATTCTTCTCTCAAGAATGGAGAGCTCCTAGTCACCTGCCTGTTTTACCTCTGCCATTGGCTATAGTGGGCTGCTTTTCCTAAAATGCTCACTGAACCTTTCAGCCACCTGCTTTCTGGGGGTAACGCCATGTCAGAAAGAAAGAAGAAGCGTCTAATGCAGCAAGAGTGGGGGTAAAATAAGCAGCAAGGTCTGGCTTCCCCTTCAGTCCCTTAATTTTGTTTGCATCTCCCAAAGGTGTTGCTTTCGCATCGCCACTACTGGTAGTACCCGTTACCAGGTGGAAACAATACAGAGTGAAATCAGGAGGTGTTACGTCAGTGCAGTTCTTGCTGACTTCTCCCATGGCAGGGGGAACCTGCATTTTTCTGCTCACCTGTCATGTCAGCTCCTTTGGATTTGACTTTTACTCTGTGCTATTTGCTGCACTTGGTGCTTGAAACCAAGGAGTTTCTCAGAGCTGGCTAAGGCAAGGCCTAAGTCCATGTTAAACATCTCCATGAATGTCAAAACCCCTAAGTATTCTTTTCTGGTTTTTGGAGGGTATAATGTTTAAAGATGCATTCAAGGGATTGGAGGACACTCTTGTCTTTAATAGAGCAGCACTTCTGAGATGTGAAGTTCAGGACATTTCTTACGAAATGTATTTATTCAGCCTTAATGCAGCAGCTGGATGCAGGACATTCAGTTGTACACCCAGAGCTGAAGACGTGCTACTGATATTTGAGAAGATTGTCACAATTTCATGCTTACACACTTTAGAAAGCAAACTTGTGTGAGATGATGATTTGGAAGAGTGGCTGGATGAGGATAAAGACAAAAAACAAATGTTGGTATGGGAAAATGGAAAGGAGTTAACTCAGCTGATGCTTCCCGCTCTGGTTTCTCTCCATTACCCTGCATTGACTGCTCACAACTGTTTCCACCTGGAAGTGAAAAGAGCAGGGTCACATTTTTATGGCACTTGTAAGCCACTTGTCTGACTTAGAGGCCCTTAGGTTTATCATTTCTATAAAAACAATACTTGTATTTTATTTTCCCCTAATTCTTTCTCCTTCAGTATTACACTGTTTCCTTCAGGCACTTTAAGCTATTGAGTGAATGATCTAGTTCATCCCCCAACATATCCTTAATGATGAAAATTATAATGTTCTTTAGACCTTTTCCCTTAACTTTCCATCATGAAACATTAATCTCTCTTTGCAATTTTTTTTTCCCACAGGTTTACATCCCTGGAAATGCATTCGCACTCAGGCCTCTTTCAGTTAATATAAAAATTAGGTTTTGCCTGACATTTGTTTCAAATCATTTACCTAAGGAGCAGAAATAATATCTGGAGCTAATTTCACTAATTCTCTGATATTACCCAGGGCTGCATATAAATCACTGTGTACATTTCATTTCCTTGACCACTAATTTTGCTGTTCTCTCTAGAAGTGCTGGCTGGGGCCAGAGCAATCATTATCCCAGACTTTCATGAAACACACTCTGTTATTTTTACTTGTAACGGGATCTATGATATATTGACTTCATTAACTTCAAGCCAGTCCCCAGCTCTTGATTTCTAATCAGTTTTTATTTTTCTCGGAGATCACTGGCTGCTAAAGCGTAACATCAGTCTTCAATCAGAAGTGAAATTAATCTCTCCTTTTAGAGCTGAGAGGCAAAGGGCCCCTTCTGAAGCTTGCCTGAAGGAGGTTTAGCTTTTATGCCCGTGCTCTTTATAGTCTCCCTTCCATCAGAGGTTGCTATCTCCAGAGTCCTGCCAGCAGAGCATTTTGTGCCAGCGTTCCCTACCCCACCACAGGCAGAGTCCTCTGAGTTATTCTAAGCCGTCTGAAGGGCTCATACCTTGCCATTTTCTGAAATCAGAGAAGGGCAAGCTCACAAGATTCACCTCAGCAGTGGTAAGAGTGGCAACAGCCTCCAACTTCTCTGTGGTTCTGCGTGGTGACCATGCAGTCATCACACTGTATTTGTCATTTGCATGTAATGGGCAGTGGAAGAGCTGAGCAGAAACGGCCCCAGCCTAAGCTAAGTTTAGTGCTGTGACATTCTTCCCATCCATTCTGGGGTCAGTCTGAAAACCCAAAGAGGCAAAAAAGCGTCCGTTGCACTGAACACTGATGTGGATCAGTGCAGGTGGTGGAGAAGACTGTACAGGCTTTGGAAACTGCAATATTTAGGTGAAAATTACTCATTAGCTGGAAGGTTCAATGCGGCTGCTGCCATCTTGAGGGCAATGCTGCTCTGCCCTGGTGCTGACCCAATGCTTCTCTCTCCAGGGTAGACAGATCTCTCCTGAAGAGCCTGGAGCCACATCTGGGAAGCCTGTCTCGGCCAACTGGATTCAAGTGTATCAGTGTATCAGTACAGACTGGCTTTGGCTGCAATTTGCAACAATCAGCTGACATCCTCCTCTCAGCTGACAACAGCTGCAAGGATCATAGTTTGAAAAAAAACTTTTCTCAGGACTTTCCCTATCAATCAGCAAAAGTGGTCACAGCCAGCTCCTGGCTGACCGTCACATTGGGGGCAGCCCCCGCTAGTTACACAGTAAGGGTAAATAAGATTTAATGCTTCATTCAGTAGGATTTGAGATCACTTCGTAAGAAGCAGGATGAGTTTGCCCGCTTCTGAGATAGGGAGGACATAACCACCTGGGGTCATGCAACTGGAGTGGAGATGATCAGGAGTGAGCACCTGTTTCTGATTTACTGAGTAACAAGATATCCTTGATGCCAAGTACATGAGGCTGAGCTGAATTTCTTGTGCCTAAGGTTGGCCTGCCAGGTTTTCCCAGCCTCATTTCCCTCTTGGTGCTCCTTACCTTCTGGCACAGGAGAGCTGGGATGCTGCTGGGCTCTGTCATTGCCTGTTTGCTGACCTGCTGAAAGGTGACTTGAGAGACAGAGGCTGTCAGCTCTGTGACTTGAGCCAAATCCAATTCATTGAGGTTTTGTGCTGCATTCCTTGCTGCTGTAATTTAGCAGGGCTCTGTCGATTTAGTAGAAAATTTAGCTTTTCAGCCTCTGAAAAGCACTATTTCAGTAAGGTGGGAGTAAAGCTGATAGTCTGATGACTTTCCTGCAGCCCAGTCACCAGTCCTTGGAAACAAAATAATCACTGTAAATTTCAGTTCTAATAATGGTTGAAACAGAATATCTGTATAGTTTGCCTCTTTAATATAAATGTTTATCAATAGATAAATGGAAATGGATATTTTCAGTATCTTGGATTCATTTGGGATTTTTTTTCCCCCTTAACAGAGCTGTATGATTTTGCCCTAGGTCTTGGAGAAGGCTTTGCTGACCTTGGAGGATGTGAAAGGCCAATAAAATGCGGTTGTGTGAGATGTGTTCTGTCCTCCTGGGGAGCAGATATTGCATCTGGAGGAGGTAAGCCTGAGGAACGGTTCAGGGTCTTGGTTTAAGGTAATTTAAAGAGGTGGACACCAAAATGAGTTACCTCCCCTTAGTTTTACCCAATCCCTTCCATCAGTAAGGAATGATTATCCCAGAGCAAAAAGATGTGGATTCCTTTTGCTGTCCTGTGTGACCCCTCAGAGGAAGGGCACTGCCAGAAATTCTCATCAGGAAGAACATCAGTTGTTTTAAAAATAATTAGATGCCTTCTTTTGACACAAGCTTAAACCTTGCTCTTATTGTCTTCTCTCTTGTGTGTTGGAATCAGAAAACTCTTATTTATTAAGGTTTCAGACACTTTAAAGTTGTGACCAGATGAAATCAGGAAAGACTGCTAGGCTTTCATAACTTACAGAATAGAATTATTTAGGCCATTTGCTAGGAAAAAGGTTTAGATCTTTCACTGCCCTGTCAAGTTAAAAGGTCTTTGTATCAGAGAGAGCTGTAAGATCCTGAGGAGATGGATGAGTTCTACTAATCCTGTGGTGAAGGGCAAGGGACATTTCCTTAATAAAGACTAAAAATTTTTTTTTGGTTAAATTTCAGTCATGTGTTATCAGGGGAACTTGGAAGGACATTGTTAAATTAACTACATACTTGGTTCTTTGTGTTAAACACAGTTTAAAAAATTCAACATTTTATTCCTCCTTTTTAGTGTTTTAAGGATTAGCAGTGTAAAAAAATGTTGTGGCTTATAACAAGGCCTTATAATTATCTGCAAAAGTTGGTGGGGAATAGGAAAGCTTAAAGTCTGAGTGAGACTCAAAACTATCTGGGAGAACTTGGGTCACAGTCATTCCCAACACTGGTGCTCAACTTCCAGCCTTCCTACTGGCAACTGGGAATCTTTCAACCCCAATTTACCCTGGAAAGTGTGATTCATTTAGAGCTAAGCTTTCAACAGGATTTTACGGCCTAATTAAAAGAGATGAGGGTATAAAGGCACAGCATGGGGGTGTCAAAATGGGGCATTTGTTCAACAGCAAACCATGTTCTCTGTGAAAATACAGTGCTCAAACTTCATGGTGCCTAAATCCCAGCCTCACGCTTACTGAGCAGGAGGAGGAAGTTCTGATCATTCCAGAAAAACTTTCAAAAGCTTTCTGAAGGTATACTCTGTCAAGCCATACCAATAAATAGAAACAACTCTATCTTTTGACTGCTGAAGCCAGGAGCAACTTTTTCCAGACCCTGGAGAAATTCCTTGTACCTTGCAGTATAAAGTACCTTTGTAGAAGTACCACAGTACCTCTGCAGAAGTATTTTCTCCCAGGAATGGAGAGAAGTAGTGTCCCCCCAGGTGGCTTCCCCCAGCAGCAAGAAGTGGCGAAACAGGGGAAGACTCTTCCTCCCTTCAAGATGAGAGTGGTAAATACATGGTTTTTAAAGTTGTATTTTAGCACAGTAACACTGAGTAAAGTATAAAGTGTCTTTCTGCTTGTGTTGTTTTATGCGTGTTGGTGTTAATGCTTTGAGGGCAAGGAGTGCTGCATTGCACTTCAGGACTTACAGCAGCTTGGCTTATAATTTAATTTTCTTTTGTTTGGTCGATTGATGTGGTGACCTTAATGCCTAGATTCTGGTTTCTGAATTATCCAGGGGAAAAAAAAATTCAGAAAAGGCCTCTTTCCTTGAAAGAGGTTTGGCCCTCACAATATGCATTATTTCTTTTACCTTCTGTCAAGGATGAAGTCATAAAATTATTCAGAGGCTGCAGGGAAATCCAATGGCATCTTCAGTTACCAGTGGTTTTGTTTGTTTGTTTGTTTTCTCTTTAATTAAAGCACTTTAAGAAGTGGAACATCACATGAGCTGCTTGGGACTCCATGAGGGGAATCTGCATATTCTTTTTCTCATTAGCATGTCTTACGTAAATTGGGGATGTCGCAAAGCGCTCACAGAACTTGGTGTTCCTTCTCTCCCTTCCCTGCTTGAGGAGAAGATGAGTTGCTGTATGTCTGTTGTATTAAAACATCCCTCCTGGTAATAGCCTGAGTGCTGTGAGCTATTTTAGTGTACTGCATATTGCCAGGGAGGATGTCAAATACCTCTTCTGAGCATCTTTGAAGCTTTTTTATTCATTGCTATCAGTAGTGTGGGGAAACTGGTTTGAAAAAACACTCCAAACAAGTGTAAGCCAAGGTAGGAGGTGCAGCAGGAAAGAAACGCAAAATACTTAAGTTGTATTTTACATTAAGCTCCATCATGGTTTCTTATTGTGGGTTTATCACATAAAGTGATATTTCATCTGTGGGACGGATCATAGAGCTGGTTTTCACACGAGGGCTTTTTGCCTGTCCTGAAATATGGAGGGCTGTACAGTGGTAGGTCCTACTCTCTGAAAATAAATACACTCCTTGAGTAGTTCTGTAGGTTGTACTTGGCCTGAGCGAACTGAACTACCTCTGAGGAATGTTTTCTCTGATCCTGATGTCTCCTGGGAGCTGCAGCAGATGAGGACATGGCAGTGACCAGGAGGAGATGCTGGGAATCACTGCACTGACCTTGTGGTCCATTTGCTCTGGTGTCCATATCCAACAGTAATGGGTTGTATCAGGTGCTTCAGATGAACATGTAAGGAAAGGTAATGCCCTGCACCCTCTTATTGTTAGAATCTAATTATTGAAAAATTGAGGCTTACATAGTTCCCTTTTTTTAGTGTTGTGTTGTTTCATTAATTGACTTGAACAGCAGAGTAACATATAAGAATGTGGCATATATTCTTAAAAATCCTGGGCTCCTTTTGCCTTGCGAGAATACCAAGCCTATGTCTGAGTTATGATCTCTTCAGTGGATTTTAATATTTCTCACAAATACTTTCTGGACAATGTAATCTTTCTGTTTTTCCAATTTGAATGAAATACAAGAGGAGTACAAGCTTTCACCCAATGTGGCCTGTCATTATGCCACAAATCAGGAAAGGCCAATTTTAAATGCAAATTTTGTCTTTTGAAAAGATTGTCAAGCTGAAATGTGCCTGCATTCTGAGTGCTTAGAATGTGCTGGGTTTGGTAAAAGGCTATAATTTTCTGTTATAATAATACAGCTGTAGGGAATTATGTGGTAGCCAAATTCATATCAATTTCCTCAAGAATTAGAAACAGTCCTACTCAACCCCAAAGACAAAGAGGAATAAGGAGGTAATAGCATCCAGCAGGATGATGATATAGCAGATTGATTTGGAATGCTACCAAGAAGGCATCAAAGCTGTGAAGCTGGACCTGGCTCCACAGTTCCAGTTCTTGACTGTCAGGAGCAGATAGCAGAAGGAAGAGCTGATAACTAATTCAGTGAGGATGGTAGATCACAAATAATTTGAAGATAAGAAAATTTTAAAAAGGATAGATTCCGCCCCCCCCCCACCTTTTTACATGCCTGAGGGTGGAAATGGAAAACAAAAGCAAAAAAGAAAAGAAAAAAACCCATTAAAAATACAGTTTTCAGGAAAATATCTGCTGAAATCAAATTCTTTGTAATCCAGCTCTCAGGAACCCATCGAAGTTAGTGGGACTGCACACCTATGCTAGGAAAATGCTTAAATACTTTAATGCTTTGCTGTGTTTGTGGTGTGGACAGAAATTACACAGCTTGAAAATTCCAAAGAACTAATGAAAGCAAAAGACTAAGTGGGATGAGACTGTGGTGAGCAGCAGAGAAGGCAGGCCTGAAACCTGCCATAGGAAAAGAGTAAAGCAATGGAGTGACTGAGGCTGCTTTGTTAGAATTAGGGAAAAAATAATCTTATACCTCACCCTGTATGTTCATTAGCAGTAATAAAAATAATTGTTCCCTCCAGCCTGAAACTGTGGCTAATTGCACTTAAGTGTTCATTGCAAGCTAAACTAATTAGACCTTCACTGTGTTTCATAAATACATGCTTAAATTATGCAGGGAGGGAGGAGGTGTCCTTTGTGTGAGAAACGAATTCTCAGCAAAACACGGATGCCACAGTCCGTTGCTGCTGCGGCTGTCCAGGGGCGGCGACGGCTCCTCCCTGCCCGCGGCGGCAGCCCGGGAGGGGCCGGCCACCAGGATCGGCCATCACCGAGAACACTCTGCCTCCCCGCCGCTTGGTGCCGGG